>CATNWG010000037.1:0-118857 GCA_951329385.1 Polia nebulosa | reverse complement strand
CCTAACCTAACCTAACCTAACCTAACCTAACCTAACCTAACCTAACCTAACCTAACCTAACCTAACCTAACCTAACCTAACCTAACCTAACCTAACCTAACCTAACCTAACCTAACCTAACCTAACCTAACCTAACCTAACCTAACCTAACCTAACCTAACCTAACCTAACCTAACCTAACCTAACCTAACCTAACCTAACCTAACCTAACCTAACCTAACCTAACCTAACCTAACCTAACCTAACCTAACCTAACCTAACCTAACCTAACCTAACCTAACCTAACCTAACCTAACCTAACCTAACCTAACCTAACCTAACCTAACCTAACCTAACCTAACCTAACCTAACCTAACCTAACCTAACCTAACCTAACCTAACCTAACCTAACCTAACCTAACCTAACCTAACCTAACCTAACCTAACCTAACCTAACCTAACCTAACCTAACCTAACCTAACCTAACCTAACCTAACCTAACCTAACCTAACCTAACCTAACCTAACCTAACCTAACCTAACCTAACCTAACCTAACCTAACCTAACCTAACCTAACCTAACCTAACCTAACCTAACCTAACCTAACCTAACCTAACCTAACCTAACCTAACCTAACCTAACCTAACCTAACCTAACCTAACCTAACCTAACCTAACCTAACCTAACCTAACCTAACCTAACCTAACCTAACCTAACCTAACCTAACCTAACCTAACCTAACCTAACCTAACCTAACCTAACCTAACCTAACCTAACCTAACCTAACCTAACCTAACCTAACCTAACCTAACCTAACCTAACCTAACCTAACCTAACCTAACCTAACCTAACCTAACCTAACCTAACCTAACCTAACCTAACCTAACCTAACCTAACCTAACCTAACCTAACCTAACCTAACCTAACCTAACCTAACCTAACCTAACCTAACCTAACCTAACCTAACCTAACCTAACCTAACCTAACCTAACCTAACCTAACCTAACCTAACCTAACCTAACCTAACCTAACCTAACCTAACCTAACCTAACCTAACCTAACCTAACCTAACCTAACCTAACCTAACCTAACCTAACCTAACCTAACCTAACCTAACCTAACCTAACCTAACCTAACCTAACCTAACCTAACCTAACCTAACCTAACCTAACCTAACCTAACCTAACCTAACCTAACCTAACCTAACCTAACCTAACCTAACCTAACCTAACCTAACCTAACCTAACCTAACCTAACCTAACCTAACCTAACCTAACCTAACCTAACCTAACCTAACCTAACCTAACCTAACCTAACCTAACCTAACCTAACCTAACCTAACCTAACCTAACCTAACCTAACCTAACCTAACCTAACCTAACCTAACCTAACCTAACCTAACCTAACCTAACCTAACCTAACCTAACCTAACCTAACCTAACCTAACCTAACCTAACCTAACCTAACCTAACCTAACCTAACCTAACCTAACCTAACCTAACCTAACCTAACCTAACCTAACCTAACCTAACCTAACCTAACCTAACCTAACCTAACCTAACCTAACCTAACCTAACCTAACCTAACCTAACCTAACCTAACCTAACCTAACCTAACCTAACCTAACCTAACCTAACCTAACCTAACCTAACCTAACCTAACCTAACCTAACCTAACCTAACCTAACCTAACCTAACCTAACCTAACCTAACCTAACCTAACCTAACCTAACCTAACCTAACCTAACCTAACCTAACCTAACCTAACCTAACCTAACCTAACCTAACCTAACCTAACCTAACCTAACCTAACCTAACCTAACCTAACCTAACCTAACCTAACCTAACTAACCTAACCTAACCTAACCTAACCTAACCTAACCTAACCTAACCTAACCTAACCTAACCTAACCTAACCTAACCTAACCTAACCTAACCTAACCTAACCTAACCTAACCTAACCTAACCTAACCTAACCTAACCTAACCTAACCTAACCTAACCTAACCTAACCTAACCTAACCTAACCTAACCTAACCTAACCTAACCTAACCTAACCTAACCTAACCTAACCTAACCTAACCTAACCTAACCTAACCTAACCTAACCTAACCTAACCTAACCTAACCTAACCTAACCTAACCTAACCTAACCTAACCTAACCTAACCTAACCTAACCTAACCTAACCTAACCTAACCTAACCTAACCTAACCTAACCTAACCTAACCTAACCTAACCTAACCTAACCTAACCTAACCTAACCTAACCTAACCTAACCTAACCTAACCTAACCTAACCTAACCTAACCTAACCTAACCTAACCTAACCTAACCTAACCTAACCTAACCTAACCTAACCTAACCTAACCTAACCTAACCTAACCTAACCTAACCTAACCTAACCTAACCTAACCTAACCTAACCTAACCTAACCTAACCTAACCTAACCTAACCTAACCTAACCTAACCTAACCTAACCTAACCTAACCTAACCTAACCTAACCTAACCTAACCTAACCTAACCTAACCTAACCTAACCTAACCTAACCTAACCTAACCTAACCTAACCTAACCTAACCTAACCTAACCTAACCTAACCTAACCTAACCTAACCTAACCTAACCTAACCTAACCTAACCTAACCTAACCTAACCTAACCTAACCTAACCTAACCTAACCTAACCTAACCTAACCTAACCTAACCTAACCTAACCTAACCTAACCTAACCTAACCTAACCTAACCTAACCTAACCTAACCTAACCTAACCTAACCTAACCTAACCTAACCTAACCTAACCTAACCTAACCTAACCTAACCTAACCTAACCTAACCTAACCTAACCTAACCTAACCTAACCTAACCTAACCTAACCTAACCTAACCTAACCTAACCTAACCTAACCTAACCTAACCTAACCTAACCTAACCTAACCTAACCTAACCTAACCTAACCTAACCTAACCTAACCTAACCTAACCTAACCTAACCTAACCTAACCTAACCTAACCTAACCTAACCTAACCTAACCTAACCTAACCTAACCTAACCTAACCTAACCTAACCTAACCTAACCTAACCTAACCTAACCTAACCTAACCTAACCTAACCTAACCTAACCTAACCTAACCTAACCTAACCTAACCTAACCTAACCTAACCTAACCTAACCTAACCTAACCTAACCTAACCTAACCTAACCTAACCTAACCTAACCTAACCTAACCTAACCTAACCTAACCTAACCTAACCTAACCTAACCTAACCTAACCTAACCTAACCTAACCTAACCTAACCTAACCTAACCTAACCTAACCTAACCTAACCTAACCTAACCTAACCTAACCTAACCTAACCTAACCTAACCTAACCTAACCTAACCTAACCTAACCTAACCTAACCTAACCTAACCTAACCTAACCTAACCTAACCTAACCTAACCTAACCTAACCTAACCTAACCTAACCTAACCTAACCTAACCTAACCTAACCTAACCTAACCTAACCTAACCTAACCTAACCTAACCTAACCTAACCTAACCTAACCTAACCTAACCTAACCTAACCTAACCTAACCTAACCTAACCTAACCTAACCTAACCTAACCTAACCTAACCTAACCTAACCTAACCTAACCTAACCTAACCTAACCTAACCTAACCTAACCTAACCTAACCTAACCTAACCTAACCTAACCTAACCTAACCTAACCTAACCTAACCTAACCTAACCTAACCTAACCTAACCTAACCTAACCTAACCTAACCTAACCTAACCTAACCTAACCTAACCTAACCTAACCTAACCTAACCTAACCTAACCTAACCTAACCTAACCTAACCTAACCTAACCTAACCTAACCTAACCTAACCTAACCTAACCTAACCTAACCTAACCTAACCTAACCTAACCTAACCTAACCTAACCTAACCTAACCTAACCTAACCTAACCTAACCTAACCTAACCTAACCTAACCTAACCTAACCTAACCTAACCTAACCTAACCTAACCTAACCTAACCTAACCTAACCTAACCTAACCTAACCTAACCTAACCTAACCTAACCTAACCTAACCTAACCTAACCTAACCTAACCTAACCTAACCTAACCTAACCTAACCTAACCTAACCTAACCTAACCTAACCTAACCTAACCTAACCTAACCTAACCTAACCTAACCTAACCTAACCTAACCTAACCTAACCTAACCTAACCTAACCTAACCTAACCTAACCTAACCTAACCTAACCTAACCTAACCTAACCTAACCTAACCTAACCTAACCTAACCTAACCTAACCTAACCTAACCTAACCTAACCTAACCTAACCTAACCTAACCTAACCTAACCTAACCTAACCTAACCTAACCTAACCTAACCTAACCTAACCTAACCTAACCTAACCTAACCTAACCTAACCTAACCTAACCTAACCTAACCTAACCTAACCTAACCTAACCTAACCTAACCTAACCTAACCTAACCTAACCTAACCTAACCTAACCTAACCTAACCTAACCTAACCTAACCTAACCTAACCTAACCTAACCTAACCTAACCTAACCTAACCTAACCTAACCTAACCTAACCTAACCTAACCTAACCTAACCTAACCTAACCTAACCTAACCTAACCTAACCTAACCTAACCTAACCTAACCTAACCTAACCTAACCTAACCTAACCTAACCTAACCTAACCTAACCTAACCTAACCTAACCTAACCTAACCTAACCTAACCTAACCTAACCTAACCTAACCTAACCTAACCTAACCTAACCTAACCTAACCTAACCTAACCTAACCTAACCTAACCTAACCTAACCTAACCTAACCTAACCTAACCTAACCTAACCTAACCTAACCTAACCTAACCTAACCTAACCTAACCTAACCTAACCTAACCTAACCTAACCTAACCTAACCTAACCTAACCTAACCTAACCTAACCTAACCTAACCTAACCTAACCTAACCTAACCTAACCTAACCTAACCTAACCTAACCTAACCTAACCTAACCTAACCTAACCTAACCTAACCTAACCTAACCTAACCTAACCTAACCTAACCTAACCTAACCTAACCTAACCTAACCTAACCTAACCTAACCTAACCTAACCTAACCTAACCTAACCTAACCTAACCTAACCTAACCTAACCTAACCTAACCTAACCTAACCTAACCTAACCTAACCTAACCTAACCTAACCTAACCTAACCTAACCTAACCTAACCTAACCTAACCTAACCTAACCTAACCTAACCTAACCTAACCTAACCTAACCTAACCTAACCTAACCTAACCTAACCTAACCTAACCTAACCTAACCTAACCTACCTAACCTAACCTAACCTAACCTAACCTAACCTAACCTAACCTAACCTAACCTAACCTAACCTAACCTAACCTAACCTAACCTAACCTAACCTAACCTAACCTAACCTAACCTAACCTAACCTAACCTAACCTAACCTAACCTAACCTAACCTAACCTAACCTAACCTAACCTAACCTAACCTAACCTAACCTAACCTAACCTAACCTAACCTAACCTAACCTAACCTAACCTAACCTAACCTAACCTAACCTAACCTAACCTAACCTAACCTAACCTAACCTAACCTAACCTAACCTAACCTAACCTAACCTAACCTAACCTAACCTAACCTAACCTAACCTAACCTAACCTAACCTAACCTAACCTAACCTAACCTAACCTAACCTAACCTAACCTAACCTAACCTAACCTAACCTAACCTAACCTAACCTAACCTAACCTAACCTAACCTAACCTAACCTAACCTAACCTAACCTAACCTAACCTAACCTAACCTAACCTAACCTAACCTAACCTAACCTAACCTAACCTAACCTAACCTAACCTAACCTAACCTAACCTAACCTAACCTAACCTAACCTAACCTAACCTAACCTAACCTAACCTAACCTAACCTAACCTAACCTAACCTAACCTAACCTAACCTAACCTAACCTAACCTAACCTAACCTAACCTAACCTAACCTAACCTAACCTAACCTAACCTAACCTAACCTAACCTAACCTAACCTAACCTAACCTAACCTAACCTAACCTAACCTAACCTAACCTAACCTAACCTAACCTAACCTAACCTAACCTAACCTAACCTAACCTAACCTAACCTAACCTAACCTAACCTAACCTAACCTAACCTAACCTAACCTAACCTAACCTAACCTAACCTAACCTAACCTAACCTAACCTAACCTAACCTAACCTAACCTAACCTAACCTAACCTAACCTAACCTAACCTAACCTAACCTAACCTAACCTAACCTAACCTAACCTAACCTAACCTAACCTAACCTAACCTAACCTAACCTAACCTAACCTAACCTAACCTAACCTAACCTAACCTAACCTAACCTAACCTAACCTAACCTAACCTAACCTAACCTAACCTAACCTAACCTAACCTAACCTAACCTAACCTAACCTAACCTAACCTAACCTAACCTAACCTAACCTAACCTAACCTAACCTAACCTAACCTAACCTAACCTAACCTAACCTAACCTAACCTAACCTAACCTAACCTAACCTAACCTAACCTAACCTAACCTAACCTAACCTAACCTAACCTAACCTAACCTAACCTAACCTAACCTAACCTAACCTAACCTAACCTAACCTAACCTAACCTAACCTAACCTAACCTAACCTAACCTAACCTAACCTAACCTAACCTAACCTAACCTAACCTAACCTAACCTAACCTAACCTAACCTAACCTAACCTAACCTAACCTAACCTAACCTAACCTAACCTAACCTAACCTAACCTAACCTAACCTAACCTAACCTAACCTAACCTAACCTAACCTAACCTAACCTAACCTAACCTAACCTAACCTAACCTAACCTAACCTAACCTAACCTAACCTAACCTAACCTAACCTAACCTAACCTAACCTAACCTAACCTAACCTAACCTAACCTAACCTAACCTAACCTAACCTAACCTAACCTAACCTAACCTAACCTAACCTAACCTAACCTAACCTAACCTAACCTAACCTAACCTAACCTAACCTAACCTAACCTAACCTAACCTAACCTAACCTAACCTAACCTAACCTAACCTAACCTAACCTAACCTAACCTAACCTAACCTAACCTAACCTAACCTAACCTAACCTAACCTAACCTAACCTAACCTAACCTAACCATCGATTTCGCAGCCTTCAGGAGTGCTAATTTGACCTAGTTTTTTGCACAGTAATTACAGGACAGGCTAGTTCCTGCTATCCCGACTGTAGAAATTGACCATCGAGGTTTTATTTTTCGAATACCTACAAATTGTCATTTTTCAAAAAATTTTTATTTTCAAATTCGATATCTCAAATTCTACTCGTTAGATTCTTTTGGTTTAAACTCCATAGGACGCCATCAACCCTTACCTGTGTCCCGGTGCGTGTTTCGCGTATCCGAGTCCTGGTTTTGGAACAAATTTTCAAAATTTTTCTCAAAAAATCTAGTTTTTTGCCCATATTCAAAAATTTTTGTTCTAGATAAATTTTTATTTTTATAAAATCCGTTAGCCCGTGCGGAGACGCAACTTTTGACACCCCACACGTGGGCCTAGCTCTCACGAAACGTCAAAAAATTGCAGATTGTGTTTTCCGGAAAACGGGTTTTCCACCCCCTGTGTTTTAGCCCTTCAGGCGAAAATTCCGAAATTAGTATAGCTCGTTAGATCTTGCGGGGCCGCGTCTTTTGACACCTCTCCCGTACGTCTAGCGTGCTGGGCACCCTAAATATTCGAAAAATCCTAAAATAAATCTATTAAATTTGGTCAATTTTATCCAGAAAATCCACCTACCTGAGCCAGCGCGAAACAAAACCATCGATTTCGCAGCCTTCAGGAGTGCTAATTTGACCTAGTTTTTTGCACAGTAATTACAGGACAGGCTAGTTCCTGCTATCCCGACTGTAGAAATTGACCATCGAGGTTTTATTTTTCGAATACCTACAAATTGTCATTTTTCAAAAAATTTTTATTTTCAAAATTCGATATCTCAAATTCTACTCGTTAGATTCTTTTGGTTTAAACTCCATAGGACGCCATCAACCCTTACCTGTGTCCCGGTGCGTGTTTCGCGTATCCGAGTCCTGGTTTTGGAACAAATTTTCAAAATTTTTCTCAAAAAATCTAGTTTTTTGCCCATATTCAAAAATTTTTGTTCTAGATAAATTTTTATTTTTATAAAATCCGTTAGCCCGTGCGGAGACGCAACTTTTGACACCCCACACGTGGGCCTAGCTCTCACGAAACGTCAAAAAATTGCAGATTGTGTTTTCCGGAAAACGGGTTTTCCACCCCCTGTGTTTTAGCCCTTCAGGCGAAAATTCCGAAATTAGTATAGCTCGTTAGATCTTGCGGGGCCGCGTCTTTTGACACCTCTCCCGTACGTCTAGCGTGCTGGGCACCCTAAATATTCGAAAAATCCTAAAATAAATCTATTAAATTTGGTCAATTTTATCCAGAAAATCCACCTACCTGAGCCAGCGCGAAACAAAACCATCGATTTCGCAGCCTTCAGGAGTGCTAATTTGACCTAGTTTTTTGCACAGTAATTACAGGACAGGCTAGTTCCTGCTATCCCGACTGTAGAAATTGACCATCGAGGTTTTATTTTTCGAATACCTACAAATTGTCATTTTTCAAAAAATTTTTATTTTCAAAATTCGATATCTCAAATTCTACTCGTTAGATTCTTTTGGTTTAAACTCCATAGGACGCCATCAACCCTTACCTGTGTCCCGGTGCGTGTTTCGCGTATCCGAGTCCTGGTTTTGGAACAAATTTTCAAAATTTTTCTCAAAAAATCTAGTTTTTTGCCCATATTCAAAAATTTTTGTTCTAGATAAATTTTTATTTTTATAAAATCCGTTAGCCCGTGCGGAGACGCAACTTTTGACACCCCACACGTGGGCCTAGCTCTCACGAAACGTCAAAAAATTGCAGATTGTGTTTTCCGGAAAACGGGTTTTCCACCCCCTGTGTTTTAGCCCTTCAGGCGAAAATTCCGAAATTAGTATAGCTCGTTAGATCTTGCGGGGCCGCGTCTTTTGACACCTCTCCCGTACGTCTAGCGTGCTGGGCACCCTAAATATTCGAAAAATCCTAAAATAAATCTATTAAATTTGGTCAATTTTATCCAGAAAATCCACCTACCTGAGCCAGCGCGAAACAAAACCATCGATTTCGCAGCCTTCAGGAGTGCTAATTTGACCTAGTTTTTTGCACAGTAATTACAGGACAGGCTAGTTCCTGCTATCCCGACTGTAGAAATTGACCATCGAGGTTTTATTTTTCGAATACCTACAAATTGTCATTTTTCAAAAAATTTTTATTTTCAAAATTCGATATCTCAAATTCTACTCGTTAGATTCTTTTGGTTTAAACTCCATAGGACGCCATCAACCCTTACCTGTGTCCCGGTGCGTGTTTCGCGTATCCGAGTCCTGGTTTTGGAACAAATTTTCAAAATTTTTCTCAAAAAATCTAGTTTTTTGCCCATATTCAAAAATTTTTGTTCTAGATAAATTTTTATTTTTATAAAATCCGTTAGCCCGTGCGGAGACGCAACTTTTGACACCCCACACGTGGGCCTAGCTCTCACGAAACGTCAAAAAATTGCAGATTGTGTTTTCCGGAAAACGGGTTTTCCACCCCCTGTGTTTTAGCCCTTCAGGCGAAAATTCCGAAATTAGTATAGCTCGTTAGATCTTGCGGGGCCGCGTCTTTTGACACCTCTCCCGTACGTCTAGCGTGCTGGGCACCCTAAATATTCGAAAAATCCTAAAATAAATCTATTAAATTTGGTCAATTTTATCCAGAAAATCCACCTACCTGAGCCAGCGCGAAACAAAACCATCGATTTCGCAGCCTTCAGGAGTGCTAATTTGACCTAGTTTTTTGCACAGTAATTACAGGACAGGCTAGTTCCTGCTATCCCGACTGTAGAAATTGACCATCGAGGTTTTATTTTTCGAATACCTACAAATTGTCATTTTTCAAAAAATTTTTATTTTCAAAATTCGATATCTCAAATTCTACTCGTTAGATTCTTTTGGTTTAAACTCCATAGGACGCCATCAACCCTTACCTGTGTCCCGGTGCGTGTTTCGCGTATCCGAGTCCTGGTTTTGGAACAAATTTTCAAAATTTTTCTCAAAAAATCTAGTTTTTTGCCCATATTCAAAAATTTTTGTTCTAGATAAATTTTTATTTTTATAAAATCCGTTAGCCCGTGCGGAGACGCAACTTTTGACACCCCACACGTGGGCCTAGCTCTCACGAAACGTCAAAAAATTGCAGATTGTGTTTTCCGGAAAACGGGTTTTCCACCCCCTGTGTTTTAGCCCTTCAGGCGAAAATTCCGAAATTAGTATAGCTCGTTAGATCTTGCGGGGCCGCGTCTTTTGACACCTCTCCCGTACGTCTAGCGTGCTGGGCACCCTAAATATTCGAAAAATCCTAAAATAAATCTATTAAATTTGGTCAATTTTATCCAGAAAATCCACCTACCTGAGCCAGCGCGAAACAAAACCATCGATTTCGCAGCCTTCAGGAGTGCTAATTTGACCTAGTTTTTTGCACAGTAATTACAGGACAGGCTAGTTCCTGCTATCCCGACTGTAGAAATTGACCATCGAGGTTTTATTTTTCGAATACCTACAAATTGTCATTTTTCAAAAAATTTTTATTTTCAAAATTCGATATCTCAAATTCTACTCGTTAGATTCTTTTGGTTTAAACTCCATAGGACGCCATCAACCCTTACCTGTGTCCCGGTGCGTGTTTCGCGTATCCGAGTCCTGGTTTTGGAACAAATTTTCAAAATTTTTCTCAAAAAATCTAGTTTTTTGCCCATATTCAAAAATTTTTGTTCTAGATAAATTTTTATTTTTATAAAATCCGTTAGCCCGTGCGGAGACGCAACTTTTGACACCCCACACGTGGGCCTAGCTCTCACGAAACGTCAAAAAATTGCCCACCCGCCCACCCGGTGGTCTTTTAAGCTGTATACAATAAGACGAAGAGAAAATCGATAAAAATTTTAAAATTGACAAAATAGTTTTTCTATTGATTGACTATTTTAGAAACTTTTTGACATTTATACCAGACGTGACTAAAAACTCTAGTCACAATATTTAATTATTGACTTTTTATTGAATTTTAACATTATATTTTTTATCTTATTTTTATTGAATTTTATCATTTTATCTTTTTATCTCATTTTAATCTATATATTTGACGGATCCCTCCTTTACAGGGATCTAGTCCTAGTGATATTTTGACGCAAATTGTATATTTGACGGATCCCTCCTTTACAGGGATCTAGTCCTTGTGATTTTTGACAAAATTTTATAGTTGGCTGATCCCCCCTTTACAGGGATCTAGTCCTATCGTGTGATTTGGCGCAATCCATATAGTTGGCTGATCCCCCCTTTACAGGGATTCAGTTAATTATTATTATATTGACCCCTGACCTTTGACTCCATCATGATGCGTACGCCGGCCAAGGACGCAGATGTGCAGGGCTCTGGAGGCTCGCCGCGATCGGCAGAGGAAGCTGGGACGTCGCTTTCGAGTGTCAGGCGCAGCATTGGGGAATGGGAGGCTGGGCGGGTAGAGCCCAAGGCTAAGTCCCCGGCCAACCTAAAACCAGCTGCGTCCCAACCAACCACACACAGAATCCCCGGCTCTCTGGTGACGCGTCGGGCCTCTGCGGGCGCTGCAGACCCTGCTAAAAAGGCCGAACTCAAGTACCCCAACCTGACAGCGGAGGCGAGAGCTTGCCTAAATAAGGCGAAGCTGCATTTGGGCAACTCTCGCAATCTCAAAACAGAGATTAAGACGGAGGTACTTGGGGCCATAAATAGGCTGTATGAAATCGTGAAGGAGTCGGAGAAGAAAAAATCGTCCGTCACACCGCCTGCAATAGCGTCGGAAGTGGATCCGACCTGCCAACCCACCCCTATTGAGGAACAGAGGGTTCCGATGACAACCACAGTTGTTCCGACAGAGCTTGTGAAACAGCTCATAGGAGACCTCCAGCAGCACAAACGGGCGCTGGAGGAAAGCCAACAGCACACGCAGGCCCTGTCGGAACAGCTCAAAAAGGCACCTCACTACGTCGCCGGCCAAGGACCAACATTCGCCGAAATCGCTGCCGTTTCCAAACAGCAGTTCCAGCGACCTCTTCACTCGGTGGTCGTCTCATCTGTTGATGACCAGGACACCGGTGAAGTGGTTGTTGAGAAGCTGAGGACGGCAGTTGATGCTAAAAACACGGGCACAAGGGTCGAGCGTGTACGGAAAGTGAGGGACCAGAAGGTGGTGGTCAGTTTTAAAACTGAGGAGGAGTTGGCAAGGGTCAAGGAGAGGATTAAGAGGGCAGGGAACCTGGTGGTAGAGGAGGTTAAGAATAGGGACCCCCTCGTCATCATAAAAGACGTCCTCTCCTGCCATTCCGACGTGGAGACTATCGAGGCCATAAAACGGCAAAACCAGCATCTGTTTGGGGACGTGCCTGCCAGAGAGGTGAGGCTGGCTGTGAAGTACCGTCGCAAGACCAGGAACGCCCATTTGTGCCACATCATCTTGCAGGTGTCCCCAGCGATATGGCAAAGGCTCACAACGGCGGGTTGCGTGCATATTGACCTACAGAGGGTGCGTGTACTGGACCAGTCGCCGCTGGTGCAGTGCACTCGCTGTCTGCGCTATGGCCACAGCCGTAAGCTGTGCACGGAACCCGCCGACTTGTGTATCCATTGTGGTGACCCCCACATGCGCGCGGATTGCCCCTCGCGACTGGCTGCGGGAAAACCGTCATGCCGGAACTGTGTGACGGCAAAACTTGCCACAACCGACCACAACGCCTTCGACAGTGAGTGCCCAATTCGTGTTAGGTGGGACGCGTTGGCGCGCCTGTCGGTGGCGTATTGCTAAGGTGGTGACGGCCGCAGCCAGGAATATTCAACCAGGCAGCCGCACTCGAACAAACCCCGGCGTCCACACGGGATACCACGTCATCCAAGCGAATTTGCAGAGGAAGAACCTAGCAACCCAAGAGCTCTTACAAGTGGCAAGCGAGCGGAGGGTTGCTTTCGCGCTGCTCCAGGAGCCTTATGTGGGTGGGATCAAGAGGATGCGAGACTACCGGGGAGCGAGAGTCTACCAGTGCGCTGATCAAGGAAGTGGAACTGTGAAGGCGGCGATAGTCGTATTCGATCACGAACTCGACGTCTCACAGTGTCCAGAACTCACTACCAACAACATCACGGTAGTGAGGATCCAAACCAGCGCCTGGGAAATCGCAGTAGTCTCCTTCTACTTTGAACCCGGCAAGCCCATAGAGCCATACCTGGAGCACCTCAGGCGGATTCGCGAGGAATTGGGTCAAACCAAAATAGTGGTTGGTGGGGACGCCAACGCCAAGAGCCACTGGTGGGGTAGTGCGGTTGTCGACGATAGGGGCGAGGAAATGTCCGGGACGCTGGATGAGTTGGGCTTGCAGGTGCTCAACGTCGGCCACACTCCGACTTACGACACCGTCAGGGGGGGCAGGTCTTACGCCAGCTTAGTTGACGTAACGGCCTGCTCAACCGACTTGCTGGATCTGGTGGAAGACTGGAGGGTTGAGGAAGGCATCACGAGTTCGGACCACAACGGCATTGTCTTCAAAATTAAACTGGTCAAATCAAAAGGCATTAGAGTAAATAGTACAACTAGGATTTACAATACAAAAAGAGCAAATTGGAGCCAGTTTCATGAGAAACTGGCCCAATTAAAAGTAGACAATAAATTAGACTCAGAAAACATAAAAAACATAAACAACAAAACACAATTAGAAAATAACATAAACTCATACATTCATGCAATAGAAGAAACATGCCAACAAACCTTACCAAAATTAAATAAAAATAAAAAACTTACTTTGCCGTGGTGGTCCACCGAGCTCGCTGACCTGAAAAAGAAAGTCAACACCAGTCGACGCCGCATCCGTTGCGCAGCACCAGTTCGGAGACAGGTGGTCGTCGAAGAGTATCTGCAAGCCAAAGAAGCGTATGAATCCCGGGCTAAGCAGGCGCAGATCGACAGTTGGAAGGCGTTCTGCGAAAAGCAGGACAGGGAGGGAGTCTGGGAGGGCGTATACCGGGTAATCGGACGGACTGCCAAAAGGTATGAAGACCTGCCCTTGGTGAGGGACGGAGTGTCACTCAGCCCACAAGACTCGGCGAGGATGTTAGCTGAGACATTCTACCCGGATGACCTGGAAGGGGGAGAAAACGCTGATCACCGTCGGACTCGAGAAGCGGCCAGTCGTGTAAACGAGTGGGCGCATGATGAATACCATGACCCGCCGTTTACACTTCTGGAGCTGAAGACCGCGGTGGACAGCTTCAACCCCAAAAAGGCACCCGGGGCGGATGGTCTCACGGCCGAGATATGTGCCCAGGCCATTTTCCGGGATCCAGGGATGTTCCTTGCACTGGCAAATAAGTGCCTTGAGCTGGGTCACTTCCCTGGGGCCTGGAAAGTGGCTACAGTAGTGATGCTCCGTAAACCCGGAAAGGACACCTACACCACCCCGAAGTCCTACAGGCCGATCGGCCTCCTACCAGTCCTGGGCAAAATCCTGGAAAAGTTGGCGGTAGCTCGTCTTAAGTGGCATCTGATCCCGCGGTTTAGTACTCGTCAGTTTGGTTTTATGCCCCAGAAGAGCACCGAAGACTCCCTCTATACAATGATACAACATATCAATGCAAAGCTAGACGAGAAGAAGCTGATCACTGTTGTATCACTTGACATAGAGGGAGCCTTCGATAGCGCATGGTGGCCGGCCATTAGAACCAGACTGGCTGAGGAAAAGTGCCCGGTGAACGTCAGACGGCTGCTGGACAGCTACCTGGACGACAGAAGTGTCCGGGTCAGGTATGCAGGGGCCGAGTACCAGAGAAGGACGACGAAGGGGTGTGTGCAGGGGTCGATTGGCGGTCCGATCCTCTGGAATCTGGTGCTGGATCCTCTGTTGAAGGGGCTCGAAGAGCGGGGCTACCACTGCCAGGCTTTTGCCGATGACGTGGTGCTCATCTTCGACGGGGATACAGCACTGGAGGTCCAAAGACAGGCCAATGCCGCCCTTGAGTATGTTCGAGAGTGGGGCATCAGAAACAAACTGAAGTTCGCACCACACAAAACATGTGCTATGGTTGTGACAAGAAAGTTAAAGTACGATGTCCCGCTCTTGAGCATGGGCGGGGTCGACATTGGCATGTCTGAGGAAATAAAGATACTGGGGCTCACTGTGGATCACCAGCTCACCTTCAACTCACATGCTGCTAACGTTTGTGCAAAGGCTATTGCTTTTTACAAACAGCTGTCCAGAGCAGCCAAGGTGAGCTGGGGTCTACACCCGGAGGTGATACGCTCGATCTATACCGCGGCGGTCGAGCCGGTGGTTTTGTATGCAGCTAGTGCATGGGCGCCAGCGTCAAAAAAGATCGGAGTGCAAAAACTATTGTATTCAGTCCAGCGGGGATTCGCTCAGAAGCTCTGCAAATCCTACCGCACCGTTTCGCTAAACTCCGCACTCGTGCTGGCGGGGATACTCCCACTCGACCTCCGAATACAGGAAGCAGCCGCACTGTACGAGGCAAAGAGGGGAGTACCCCAGCCAGCGCTTGCGGGACGGGAGGTGGAGCGTGTGGTGGCATTTGCAGAGACTCCGCACCCGGCGAAACATACGGTCATGGGGTTCGTGAGCTTGGTAGATCAGTCACATGTGGAGTCCCACAACAGCCAAGAGGTGAGGTTTTTCACCGATGGCAGCAAGATTGCGGGCAGAGTCGGAGCAGCACTGTCCCTTTGGGACAGGCATGCCGAGATTAGGTCCGTCAAACTTAGCTTGCCAACGTGCTGTACTGTCTACCAGGCGGAACTCCTGGCCATATGCGTAGCTACACGCCAGATACTGCGTCGCGGGGAGGGAACCTTTGGTATTTACAGTGACTCGAAGGCCGCATTGGAGACGGTCACAAACCAGGGTTCCCTTCACGCGCTGGCAGTGGAGGCGAGGGCGAATCTCAATGTGGCTTTATCCCAGAGCAAAGATGTCTCTTTGTTCTGGATAAAGGCACATGCTGGACTGGAAGGCAACGAGCGCGCCGACCATCTGGCGAAGGAAGCTGCACTACATCTAAAAAAGAAACCGGACTACGACCGCTGCCCGGTTTCATTCGTCAAGCGGCTTATCCGTTTGGAGTCGCTTGACGAATGGAATCGTAGGTATAAAACTGGAGGAACAGCGTCGATCACCAAGGTCTTCCTCCCAGACGCAGTTGACGCCTATAGATTGGTGCAGAAGATTAGACCGGCAGGGGTAGTCACCCAGATTATGACAGGGCACGGTGGGTTCTCCGAATACTTGCATCGTTTCAAGTGTAAGGAGAACCCATCGTGTATCTGTGAGCCGAGTGCGGTAGAGTCGGTCCCGCACATTATTTTCCAATGTCCAGTATTCGCAAGGGAGAGGTGTGAACTAGAGCAGGAACTCGAGACCGAACTAAACCTAAATTCAATTAGCGAGCTGATTAAGACAGCAAAATCAAGGAAAATTATATTAGAATACTGTGTTAAAATAGCAAGTAGAGTCATACAACGTAATAGGAAAAGTTAAAACTGTGCTTTCATTACATGTAGGTCTATATGAAATGCTAAGCATAGAATTACACACGCATTTAACTAGAATAATAAATCAAAATAGATATAGTAATAATTACAACATTTTTCAAAATTAAAAATAAAGTTAATTTCAGGTTAAAATCCAACTTCATTCATTCTCACAGTAATTCAATCACAAAATTGATAGACAAGGTCTCTGACGACGTCAGGGGACAAGTAGCGCGGCAGGAGTGTGGTTTTAGTCAGTAAGAGTCTGACACTGTTCGGGCTGGCTCGCTTGCGAGTCAGCCCGTTCGTCCATGAGGATTTCCCACTCCTGCCAAAAAAAAAAAAAAAAAAAAAAAAAAAAAAAAAAAAAAACCTAACCTAACCTAACCTAACCTAACCTAACCTAACCTAACCTAACCTAACCTAACCTAACCTAACCTAACCTAACCTAACCTAACCTAACCTAACCTAACCTAACCTAACCTAACCTAACCTAACCTAACCTAACCTAACCTAACCTAACCTAACCTAACCTAACCTAACCTAACCTAACCTAACCTAACCTAACCTAACCTAACCTAACCTAACCTAACCTAACCTAACCTAACCTAACCTAACCTAACCTAACCTAACCTAACCTAACCTAACCTAACCTAACCTAACCTAACCTAACCTAACCTAACCTAACCTAACCTAACCTAACCTAACCTAACCTAACCTAACCTAACCTAACCTAACCTAACCTAACCTAACCTAACCTAACCTAACCTAACCTAACCTAACCTAACCTAACCTAACCTAACCTAACCTAACCTAACCTAACCTAACCCAGTTCCCCCCCGGCTCTCGTGGCGGTCGGATCGTTTTTGAAGTCGCTCCGCGCTTAAAAATAGTAAAAAACGGTATATTGTAGTCGTACGCCCAAGTGCTATACACCAAAAGTTGCGGAAAAGTGACGCGCATATCGTGGTGAAAGTGGATTTTCCCGAAGTATTGTGGAAAAAATTTTCTAAGTGGAAAACCAAAAACTGTGCAAAGTTATTTACAGTTAAAGTGAAATAGCAAGTGAACCATCGCGACGACATATACTTTTCTTTTTGTCAAAAGAAGTGCTTCCAGGGGCTCTAAAAGCCCCCGGGTTTTCGGAATTTTTCCGTGGAAACTCACGGAAATAGAGGCGAAAAACTGCAAAAATAACCTCAAAGCTGGCCCACGTGTTCTTCGAACCAGGTGTCACCGGGGGCTGATTTTTTGGAAACAGACAGGAGGCACATGGACGAGACCGGCGACACATCAAACGGATTTTTACGAGCATCAGGTACCGTGAAATAAGCAATAGAAGATCCTAACTTCGGACCCTTCTCCTGAGAAATTCTCAGGCAGGACCTATATCTTTTCCGGCGAATCCAGCTGCGCGCTCGTGAGAAGATTTCATATAGATGTAGTTTGTAATTTTTAGGTTTTTATTTAAGTAAATAATGTGCTTTTTATGAAATTTTTAGTTTTTTCAAAAATTTTTAACCAAAACTTAACAAAATTTTTAATTTCTTGTTGCCATCGTCAAGAACCGTAATTAACACAAATTTAGACATTTTTTCCAAAATTTTAAGTGCAAGGGTCGCGAAGTTACAGAATTTTATATGAATTTTGCAGTTTAATTAAGAATAAATAGATTTAAGTTTGTTTCGACAGCGGAATTGGCTTGTAAACATCCACAGCCACTTGTTTAAGCCCAAAGTCGCCCCCAATAGCTCCAGAAACAAAGATATTTGACTTTTTGGACATTTTGGGTTTTTCGGCTTAAATTTTTAACAGCCTGTATCTCTGGAGCTATTGGGCCTAGGAGATCCGGATTTTTTGACTCCCCAGCGGCCTGCGCGCGGGAATATTTATTATAGGTTTTCAGGCGATTCTGGGGCCTGAAATTTTTCAGCCCTGAAACTGATATTGGCGGATAGGGGGAATCGGGCCGAGCATCGTATCCGAAACCGCATCGCTCTCCGACGAACGACGGCGGAGTTACAGCCACTCAAAGTTGGCATCTGACATTAGGGCGGCCATTTTGAAAAACTTTGGCCCTTTGTAGCTCCGCACTCGGGAGTCGTAGAGAGTTGCCGTTTTCGCCTTGGTGTTTGGGCGGGCACCCTCTGTTCGGTCAGTGGGTTTTTGGCCACTTTGGGGCTGAAAAGTTTCAGGTTCCTGAAAGTCGTCTCACGCGACGGAGGGGGACGAGCCAAGTCGGAAGAGTCCAAACGCGGGTATTCTGCGACCATTGTAAGGAAAGTTATACCGGGTTGAAGATTGACTTTGACAGTTCTTGGGCTGTCAAAACAATTTTCAGACTCGGATAACTCCCGAACCGGAGGTCGTAGAAGGCTCGCGTTTTCTCTGGGGACGTTCGCTGGCTCCTCTCCACCTGTCTAGCATAGTTTTGGGGGTTTTCAGAGGTCCTGAAATTTTCAGGCTGAAAACCATCCCAGGGGGTAGATCTCGCCGAGCTCAGTTTGGGGAGCCCAAACGCGGTGATATTCGGCCGGACGGTTCGGGAGAAACGACGAAAAACCAGATTTCGTTAACAGCTGGTTGGAAAAACCCGAAATTTCGGAACGAATTTTCTCCTGAACCCTTTGGAATAGAGGTGCCGTGTTTGGGTTCTTCTTGAAGGGCTTGGGGAGGGCTACCTGATTATATGTAGAGACCGACTCTACGTAGAGTCTTAAAAATTTTTTGAGACTATTTCAGTTAATTTTATTAATATTTAAGTGTAAATAAATTAATTAGTATTAAGAACTTCTTCTATCTCTCTTCTTTACACCTTTTCTTTACTATTATTTGACAACAAATTATTTACGGTTTTGTTTCTTTTTGAACAATTGACTATTTCTCTCAATAACTGTATTTATCGTCCCTATTGACGAACGTCCCTTTTGACGTGTTCTTTATTATATATTGACGCATACCTTCAGCATGTTCGGCTTTAGAACACCATCAAAGGAGACTGACGGAGAAAAATCACCGTCAAGACCTGGGGCAGTTGCCCCCTTAAACGTTAGGCGCAGTATAGGGGAGTGGGAAGCCACAAATACCAGCCCCACCACTTTTACCGCCTCCACCACAGAAAAGACGTCGCAGGCCGGCCCTGCGAAAACTAAAATTAAGTCTGCTTTGACGCAGGGGAGCAAACCTGTAACCGCGACCGCAATGAGAAAGTCCTTCGAAGCAAGCTCACCGCCAAAGGTCAAATATGCAGACAGAACTGCGGAGGCTAAAGCTTGCCTAACAAAGGCAAAACTCCACCTTAATAGCTCAAGAAATACCAAAACTGAGATAAAAACCGGTATCTCCGAAGCCACAGATCGGCTGTACCAATTGGTAAAGGAGGCCGAATTGGAACTAAAGGTGGCGAAACAAGGAATGACTAAGGAAGGGCCAGCAGTAACAGATCCAAAACCAAGTACCGCAAAACCATTTTCTCCTCAGCAGACTGACACAAGCAGTATTCTAAAAACGCTGGAACAACATACAAAGCTCCTAATGGAGAACAAAAGCAAAATGGACGAGCTTAAGGAGAAAATGGACCGTCAAAGGGAGTTCTTGGAGAAAGGTTCCTATGCGAGTGTGGCTGCAACTCAGAGTGTGAAGTCACTGCCAGGGCGCAGTACACTGCATTCGGTTGTAGTCACCTCCAGGGATGAAACCGAGACGGGTGATGAGGTTCTTGGTAGAGTTAGGAAGGCGATAAACGCCAAGGATGGGTGGATAAAGGTGGAAAAGGTGAGGAAAGCAAAAGATAGAAAGATAATAATAGGACTGGAGACCGAAGAGGAAAGGAGTAAAATTAAGGACCGACTTCAGAAAGATGGAGTAGACCTCACTGTGGAGGAGGTCAAAAACAAGGACCCACTCCTGATCCTTAAAAACGTGCTTCTGGTAAATACCGACGAAGACGTCATAAAGGCGTTAAGGAATCAAAATAAGGGTGTTTTTGACCGCCTCGACGGAGGGGAAAACCGAGTAGAGGTTAAATATAGGAAAAGGACACGTAACCCCCATATCGGCCACGTCATTGTTAGTGTCTCGCCTACCATCTGGCGACGAGCCATGGAAATTGGGACCGTGCACATTGACCTCCAGCGCATAAGGGTCGAGGATCAGACCCCACTGGTTCAGTGCACTCGCTGCCTAGGCTTCGGACACGGTAAGCGGTACTGTAAGGAGCCTGCAGATCTATGCGCACATTGTGGCGGTCCCCACATGAGATCGGAGTGCTCGGACTGGCTCTCGGGCTCACCACCAGTTTGCAGAAACTGTACTAGGTGTAAAATTGAGAATGGTACCCAACACAACGCGTTTAGTCACGACTGCCCGGTACGGAAAAGGTGGGATGACGTGGCCAGATCAACCGTAGCATATTGCTAAGGGCACCTCAGCGGAAAAAACCCCGTATGGGATATTGCAGGCCAACCTCCAACGCAAGAAGCTGGCCACCAATGAGCTTCTTATAGAAGCTGTAAAGCGTGGCGCAGCAGTGGCGCTCATTCAGGAACCGTATGTGGCCGGGGCAAAGGTAATGAGGAGTCACAGGGGCGTTAGGATCTTCCAGAACACTGGCATAGGAGATGGGACTGTAAAAGCTGCAATAGCAGTCTTCAACAGCGACCTCACAGTCATACAGTACCCGCAACTCACCACGAACAACATCTCAGTGGTGGGAATCCGAACCAGTGCCTGGGAGATCACGCTTGTCTCCTTTTACTTTGAGCCAGACCAGCCCATTGAGCCCTATCTAGCCCAACTTAGACAAGTATGGCTCGCAGTCGGTTCCAGGCCAACCTTTTTTTTTTTTTTTTTTTTTTTTGTTGCCGGGGTGGAAAATCCTCATGGATGTCCTTCGCCCGGGGCGGGCGAAGGGGTCTGTCAGACTCTTACTGACTAAAAACCACCCCGGTGTTCCGTCCCACACTTGGACCGGGGATCGTGAGAGCTAGTACGACTTCCATGATCCCCGGCTGGTGCCGGCCCGCCTATGCGGGCCACCTCTGGTCCGCGGGGAGAGTGAGGTGTCCTCCCCCCGCGACGTCTAATAGGGGCGCACGCGGAACACTACGCGCAGCCGCCTCGGGTCCTGCTGGATGGGGGGCGGCGGACGACCCCGGACGGGGGGCGGCGGACGACCCCGAACCCAACCCAACCTAACCTAACCTAACCTAACCTAACCTAACCTAACCTTTTTTTTTTTTTTTTTTTTTTTTTTTTTTTTTTTTTTTTTTGTTGCCGGGGTGGAAAATCCTCATGGATGTCCTTCGCCCGGGGCGGGCGAAGGGGTCTGTCAGACTCTTACTGACTAAAAACCACCCCGGTGTTCCGTCCCACACTTGGACCGGGGATCGTGAGAGCTAGTACGACTTCCATGATCCCCGGCTGGTGCCGGCCCGCCTATGCGGGCCACCTCTGGTCCGCGGGGAGAGTGAGGTGTCCTCCCCCCGCGACGTCTAATAGGGGCGCACGCGGAACACTACGCGCAGCCGCCTCTGGTCCTGCTGGATGGGGGGCGGCGGACGACCCCGGATGGGGGGCGGCGGACGACCCCGAACCCAACCCAACCTAACCTAACCTAACCTAACCTAACCTAACCTAACCTAACCTAACCTAACCTAACCTAACCTTCGATGGTGACACATCGGTGGAGATCCAGGGACGTGCCAATGCCGCTCTCGAACATGTTCGGGCGTGGGGGGTACAAAACAAACTAAAATTTGCTCCGCAGAAAACCAACGCGATGGTCATCACTCGCAAATTAAAATACGACACCCCACGCCTGAGCATGGGCGGGGTCGACATTGCCATGTCCAGAGAGATCAAGATCCTGGGTGTCACCATCGATGATAAGCTAACTTTTAACACGCACGTCGCAAATGTATGCAGAAAGGCAATAGGCATCCACAAGCAATTAACTAGGGCGGCAAAAACAAGCTGGGGACTTCATCCCGAAGTCATAAGAATAATATATGTGGCCACCGTAGAACCGATTGTCCTGTACGCCGCCAGCGTATGGGCCCCGGCCGTTGGAAAGCTGGGCGTCATGAAGCAGTTGGGGGCTGTTCAGCGCGGCATTGCTCAAAAACTGTGCAAGGCATACCGGAAAGTCTCCTTGAACTCCGCGCTGGTGCTGGCTGGGATACTGCCTCTCGACCTCCGTGTCCGAGAGGCGGCATCGTTATACGAGGCCAGGAGAGGGGTACCTCAGCCAGCGCTTGGCGACAGGAGGGTCGAGCAGACTGCCTCGGCAATGGAGGCCCCACACCCTGCGGAGCGCGCTGAGCTGAAGCTTGTAAGCCTGGTAGACCAAGAGCAACTTGATGCTCAGAACGAACTTGAAGTTCGTATCTTTACGGACGGGAGCAAGATTGGGGGTAAGGTTGGGGCTGCACTCTCCATGTGGAGTGGTGGTGCCGAGACCAAAGCTCTCAAACTTGCTCTCCCACATTACTCCACTGTCTACCAGGCTGAGCTTCTGGCAATATGCGTTGCAACCAGGCAGATCTTAAGACACAGTGCGCAATCGTTTGGAATTTTCAGCGACTCTATGGCGGCCCTCCAAACCGTTCAAAACTACGACCGATACCACCCACTAGCAGTCGAGGTGAGGGCCAATATCAGGGCAATGTCCGTCCAAAACAAGGCCGTCACCTTGTTCTGGATTAAAGCTCATGCGGGGTTGGAAGGGAACGAGAGGGCTGACGAATTAGCCAAGAGAGCCGCTGAAAGTTCCAAGCGAAAGCCTGACTACGACTTGTGCCCAGTCTCATACGTCAAGCAGTGCATTCGCGCGGCAACGCTCGATGAGTGGAACCACAGATACAGCTCCGGAGAAACTGCTTCGGTGACCAAATTGTTTTTCCCGGATGCGAGGGCGGCTTACAGGATAATCAGGAAAATTAAAATAAATAATGTATTGACACAAGTCATGACGGGGCACGGTGGGTTCTCGGAATACCTGAATCGGTTCAGGTGTAAAGGGAGCCCATCGTGCGTCTGCGATCCTGACATTAATGAAACGGTGCCACATATATTGTTCAGTTGTCCCGTCTTCGACAAAGAAAGGTTGGAGGCCGAGCACGTACTCAACACCAAACTGGACGCCGAAAATATGTGTCAAATAATAGCGGGCAAAAATAGGGAGTCATTATTAGAATTTTGCGTCAAAATATGTAGAAGGGTTATAGAGAGAAACAAAAGTGCATAAGCAATAAATGCTTACATAATATTATGTAGAATATTAATGTCAAGCATTTAACAACAAACTGTAGCGTATTTATATGTAAGCAAAAAACTAAATAAGAAGCAAACAATTGTATAGCCCAAAAAATTATTCAACTTTAAAATTACAATGTAAGTAGCCATAAGAATGTATAAGAATAGTGTACAAGCTGAAAATCCATTAAGGATTAATTGTTAAAGTAGAAATAAGCTAGAATAAGACACCGGTAATAGAATGTAACTAGTTTTAAGAAAAGAGAAAAAAGCTGTATAAATCTAAATGTGTAAATTAAGGAATAAAAATAAGTTAAAATAAGAAACTGGCCAAAAAGATCAATAAAGAACATTGTGTTGTTGTGTTTTCCCTAAATATAAATAAAAATACACAGAATAGATATAGAATAGAAAGGCGTCCTACCCTTACAGAAGGCAAGATGAAAGAATGCTAGAAAGAAAAAGTATGCAGAATGAAAGTACGAGAGGAATAAAAGCGAGAACTGGAATGAATGAATAAGAATAGGCTAAGCATAGACTCCAATTAAGTTGGGGGTAGAAGGATAAAAAAAAAAAAAAAAAAACCTAACCTAACCTAACCTAACCTAACCTAACCTAACCTAACCTAACCTAACCTAACCTAACCTAACCTAACCTAACCTAACCTAACCTAACCTAACCTAACCGTTTTATGGCCGCAATGAACACCTGATTGGGGACGTGCCTGCTGGAGAAGTGAGGCTGGTCGTAAAATACCGTCGCAAGACCAGGAACACTCACTTGTGCCACATCATCCTGCAGGTGTCCCCAACGCTATGGCAGAGGCTTACGTCGGCGGGTCGTGTGCATATCGACCTGCAGAGGGTGCGTGTACTGGACCAGTCGCCACTGGTGCAGTGCACTCGTTGTCTGCGTTATGGTCATAGTCGCAAAGTATGCACAGAGCCCGCCGATCTATGTATACACTGTGGTGACCCTCACCTGCGTGCGGACTGCCCCTCGCGTTTGTCAGCGGATACACCGTCGTGCCGAAACTGCACGACGGCAAAGATGGCCAGAACGGACCACAACGCCTTCGACAGTGAGTGCCCAATTCGTGTTAGGTGGGACGCATTGGCGCGCCTGTCGGTGGCGTACTGCTAAGGTGGTGACGGCCGCAGACAGGAACATTCAGCCGGGCAGCCGCACTCGGACTGGCACTGGCGTCCGCCCCGGCTATCGGGTAATCCAAGCGAATCTGCAGAGGAAGCAACTAGCAACCCAGGAGCTTCTACTTGAGGCTAGCGAGCGGAGGGTTGCTTTTGCGCTGCTCCAGGAGCCTTATGTGGGTGGGATCAGGAGAATGCGAGACTACCGGGGGGCGAGAATTTACCAGTGCGCTGAACAAGGAAGTGGAACTGTGAAGGCGGCAATAGTCGTCTTCGATAACGAACTCGACGTCACACAGTATCCAGAACTCACCACCAACAACATCACGGTGGTGAGGATCCGAACCAGCGCCTGGGAAATCGCAGTAGTCTCGTTCTATTTTGAACCTGACCAACCCATAGAGCCATACCTGGAGCACCTCAGGCGGATTCGCGAGGATATGGGTCAAACCAGATTGGTTATGGGTGGGGACGCCAATGCCAAGAGCAACTGGTGGGGCAGTGCGGTTGTCGACGACAGGGGCGATGAAATGTCCGGGGTTTTGGAGGAAATGGGCCTTCAGGTGCTCAACGTCGGCAGCACTCCAACTTTTGACACCGTCAGGAGGGGCAGGTCTTACACCAGCGTTGTTGATGTGACGGCCTGCTCAACTGACATGCTGAATCTGGTGGAAGACTGGAGGGTCGAAAAAGGCATCACGAGCTCGGACCACCACGGTATTGTTTTCAAAATTAATCTAATTAAGTCAATAGGAATAAATATAAATAGAACAACAAGAACATTTAATACAAAAAAAGCAAATTGGAGCCAATTTCGTGAGAAATTGGAGCCAATTTCGTGAGAAATTGGCCCAATTAAAAACCGAGAAAAATTTAAATACAATAAGCATAAAAAATATTACAAATAAATTAGAATTAGAAGATAGCATAAACACATACATAGATATAATAGTTAATACAAGTAAAGAAACAATACCTAAAATTAAATCAAATAATAAATTCACCTTACCGTGGTGGACCACCGAGCTCGCTGATATGAAAAAAGAGGTCAACACCAGAAGACGTCGCATCCGGTGCGCAGCTCCGATCCGGAGACAGGCTGTCGTTGAGGGGTACCTGAGGGCCAAGGAAGTGTACGAATCCCGGGTTAAGCAGGCGCAAATTGATAGTTGGAAGGGGTTCTGCGAAAAGCAGGACAGGGAGGGAGTCTGGGAAGGTATATACCGGGTTATCGGGCGGACTGCCAAGCGGCAAGAAGACCTGCCACTGATGAAGGACGGAGCATCACTCAGCCCCCATGACTCGGCCAGGCTATTTGCTGAGACCTTCTACCCGGATGACCGTGAAGAGGGAGAAAATGCTGACCACCGTAGGACTCGAGAAGCGGCCAGTCGTGTAAACGAGTGGGCGCATGATGAACACCATGACCCGCCGTTTACACCTCTGGAGCTGAGAACCGCGGTGGAAAGCTTCAACCCGAAAAAGGCACCCGGGGCGGATGGTCTCACAGCCGAGATATGTGCCCAAGCCATTTTCCAGGATCCGGGGATGTTCCTTGCTCTGGCAAATAAGTGCCTCGAGCTGGGTCATTTCCCTGGGGCCTGGAAAGTGGCTACAGTAGTGATGCTCCGGAAACCCGGAAAAGACACCTACACCACCCCGAAGTCCTACAGGCCGATCGGCCTCCTACCAGTCCTGGGCAAAATCCTGGAGAAGTTAACGGTAGCTCGTCTTAAGTGGCATCTGATCCCGCGGTTGAGTACTCGCCAGTTTGGTTTCATGCCCCAGAAGAGCACCGAAGACTCCCTCTATACAATGATACAACATATCAACGCAAAGCTAGACGAGAAGAAGCTGATCACTGTTGTTTCACTTGACATAGAGGGAGCCTTCGATAGCGCATGGTGGCCGGCCATTAGAACCAGACTGGCTGAGGAAAAGTGCCCGGTGAATATCAGACGGCTGCTGGACAGCTACCTGGACGACAGAAGTGTCCGGGTCAGGTATGCAGGGGCCGAGTACCTGAGAAGGACGACGAAGGGGTGTGTGCAGGGGTCGATTGGCGGTCCGATCCTCTGGAATCTGGTGCTGGATCCCCTGTTGAAGGGGCTCGAATAGCAGGGTTACCACTGTCAGGCTTTTGCCGATGACGTGGTGCTCATCTTCGACGGGGATACAGCACTAGATGTCCAAAGACAGGCCAATGCCGCCCTCGAATTTGTTCGGGGGTGGGGCATCAGAAATAAGCTGAAATTTGCTCCACACAAAACATGTGCGATGGTAGTAACGAGGAAGCTGAAATATGATGTCCCACTCCTGAGCATGGGCGGGGTCGACATTGGCATGTCTGAGGAGATCAAGATCCTGGGGTTGACTGTGGACCACAAGCTCACCTTCAACTCGCATGTTGCTAGCGTCTGTAGGAAGGCAATCGCCTTCTATAAACAGTTGTCTAGAGCAGCAAAGGTGAGCTGGGGTCTACACCCCGAAGTAATCCGGAGTATATATACCGCGGCGGTGGAGCCGGTAATACTGTACGCGGCCAGCGCGTGGGCGCCGGCAGCCAGAAAGGCAGGAGTGCAGAAAGAGTTGTATTCAGTTCAGCGGGGGTTCGCTCAAAAGCTCTGCAAATCCTACCGCACCGTTTCGCTAAACGCCGCTCTTGTGCTGGCTGGGTTACTCCCACTCGACCTCCGAATACAGGAAGCAGCCGCACTGTACGAGGCAAAGAGAGGAGTACCTCAGCCATCGCTAGCTGGTCGTGAGGTGGAGCGTGTGGTGGCGTTTGCGGAGACTCCGCACCCGGCGAAACATATGGCCATGGGGTTCGTGAGTTTGGTAGACCAGTCACTTGTGGAGGCCCACAACAGCCAGGATATCCGGTTTTTTACCGACGGCAGCAGGATAGCGGGCAAGGTCGGAGCAGCACTGTCCCTGTGGGACAGGGAAGCCGAGACCAAGTCCGTGAAGCTTTGCTTGCCGACGTGCTGTACGGTCTATCAAGCAGAACTCCTGGCCATATGCGTAGCGACACGCCATATACTGCGGCGAAGGGAGGGAACCTTTGGTATCTATAGTGACTCGAAGGCCGCATTGGAGACGGTCACAAACCAGGGTTCCCTCCACGCCCTGGCAGTGGAGGCGAGAGCGAACCTCAACGTGGCCTTATCCCAGAGCAAAGATGTTTCCTTGTTCTGGATAAAGGCACACGCTGGACTGGATGGCAACGAGCGCGCAGACCACCTTGCTAAGGAAGCTGCCCTTAAATTGAAGAGAAAGCCCGATTACGACCGCTGCCCGGTTTCATTCGTCAAGCGACAGATCCGTATGGGGTCGCTTGACGAATGGAACCGACGGTACAAGGATGGTGAAACCGCCTCAGTCACCAAGATTTTCTTCCCGGATGCAGTTGACGCCTACAGAACCGTTACAAAGATAAGGCCAACAGGGGTAGTCACCCAGATTATGACTGGGCACGGTGGGTTCTCCGAATACTTGCACCGATTCAAGTGTAAGGAGAGCCCATCGTGTATCTGTGAGCCGAGCGCGGTAGAGTCGGTCCCGCACATAGTATTTCACTGCCCGGTCTTCGAAATAGAAAGGCGCGAATTGGAGCAGAAGCTGGAGACCGAACTCAACGTGGGGAATATGGGCGATCTGCTAAAAGTAGGAAAAACTAGAAGACTAATATTAGAATACTGTACAAAAATTGCAAATAACGTAATAAAAAGAAATAAGACAATTCAAAAAGCTATGCTTACAGTATAATAGGCATATTATATATTATGTTAAGCATAGAATAATAGATATAAATTAGAGTAATAAATAAGCAAAATAGACATAACAAAATCACAATTTTTTTTTTTTTTTTTTTTTTTTTTTTTTTTTTTTTCTAAATTAAAAACTAGTAAATTTCAGGCTTAAATACAGTAAAAAAATCAATTGTACAGAGTTCAAATAAAAACGATATACCAGGTCTCTGACGACGTCAGGGGACAAGTAGCGCGGCAGGAGTGTGGTTTTAGTCAGTAAGAGTCTGACACTGTCAGCCCGTTCGTCCATGAGGATTTCCCACTCCTGCCAAAAAAAAAAAAAAAAAAAAAAAAAAAAAAAAAAAAAAAAAAAAAAAAAAACCTAACCTAACCTAACCTAACCTAACCTAACCTAACCGAGAGTCCGCGGCTTCCCCCCGCGACGAGCACACGTTTCCAAGTCTGCTCCGCGCTTGAAAGTTTTAAAAAATTCACTAAAAATTCCGTAAAACTGGTATTTTTTAACCGATTTAAGTCGAGTTTACTATCAAAGTGTGCGGAATAAGACAAGCTAGCGAATGGTGAAACGAACGCGGTTGTGAGTGCTCTGGAAAAAAAGTTATGTGCGAAAAAGTGCAAAAAGTTAAATTTTAAAAACTTTAATTAAATACGCTGTGGAAAGGAGATCGACAACATATACATTTTTTGGTGTCGGACGACGCGTCTCGGCGTCACCTACAACCTAGACCTGTTTCCCGATTTTTCCGGGCCACGCGCTTGGAGGAAATCGGGAAAAACCACTCACCACGTGGCCACGTGCCACCAGTTCCGGTTGAGTGCGGAGAACACCGTCGAGCGGCTTCGTGACACAGCACCGAGTCCATCGAGGCGCCGCTTCAATCACCGAAAAAGGTGGGGTAGTTTCGGAGATATAGAGTTTTTAAATTTTTCAAATTTTTCAAAATTCAATATTTAATTATTTGTCGCGATGACCCCTCATTTTTAGTTTGGCAATAGGAAGGTATTCATAGTTCCTAAGTACTTGCAAAATTTCAGGTTTATATCTTTTATAGTTTTCGATCTATGATTTTTTGAAAAAAAGGGGTTGACACGAGGGTAGCTGAAAAGGGGCTTAATATCTCCGGAGCCACTACCAAAAAATTAGATTTAGCTAGTTTTATAAGTATCTGTAAGTTTTTTCTGTTTTTAGTATGTTGTTTTTACGCAGCAGTTATTTGTGTTAAATTTAAGGTGTTTCTTGACGTTTAAAAATCGGGGGTTGGCTTTTCAAGGGTAGTTTTGCAAGATCTAGATTGGACTCTTCAAGCCCAATCCAAGGAGCCCAAACTTGACCACTTTTGGTCTACCGGGGGCAAGAATACACAAACGGCAGCCATTTTGGGCGCCATCTTGAAAAGCTTTCGCCTAACATAGCTCCGGACTCGCTAGACTTGGAAAGCTGCGGTTTTCTTGGCTGTGTAGGGAAGGGCAATACCCATCCTGTCTGCCCATTTTCAGGCACTTTGGTGCTGTCGGTTTTCAGGATCCTGAAAACCACCTTGCACGCTAGAGCGGGTTGAGACGGGCCGAATAAACCCAAGCACGGACGTTCTACGACCATTGGAAGGGAAGATAGCCCGGGTTTGGGATTGACTTTGACAGTTCCTGAACTGTCAAATTCTTTTTCGGACCCGTGTAACTCTCGAACCGGGGGTCGTGGAGCGTTCGGGTTTTCTTCTGGGGCTTCGGCCTGACCTCCCCTACCTGGCTGGTGCCTTTTCAGGGGTTTTCAGGACCTGAAAATTTTTCAGCCTGAAGGTGTTCCAGGCGGATAGACCGCGTCGCGCCCATTTAGGAAAGTCCAAGCACGGATGACCTGCGGCCTCTAGGAAGGAAGATAGCTCGGGTTTGGGGTTGACTTTGACAGTTCTCGGACTGTCAAATGAAATTTCAAACTCGGATAACTGCCGAACCGGAGGTCGTGGAGCGCTCGGCTTTGTTCCGTAGACATTGGGTGGCCCTTCTCTGCTTGGCTGGTGAACTTTCAGGACTTTTCAGGGCCCGAGGTTTTTTCGGCCTGAAAGTATTGTTAGGGTGTGGATCTCGTCGGGCTCGTTAAGATAAGCCCAAACACGGCGCTATTCGGCCTGGTGGTTGCGGAGCCGCGAGGTTTTAACGGTTTTCCGGCCGCCATCTTGGATAGTAGCCGGAGATTTTGTACTGCGATAGCTCCGGAACCCCTTGGGCTAGGTGCTTCGTGTTTGGAGTCTTTGGGTTGGGCTCGGCGGGCTCTATACGGTGACAACATTGGACGGGCTCTACATAGAGCCATTCTCCCTAAAAATTTGAGAAATAGTTTTTACGTCCAGAATTTGACATAGAGGCTTATCTTAGGCCCTTTGAGGATTCCACGAGTTATTAGCTCTAGGTAGAGTCTCAGTACAGACGATATTTATATTAATTATAAATTTACCATAGTTTTAAGATTGCGGTTTTGTTTCTTTTGAACAACTGACTCTTTAGTTCTATCAAATTTTATTATCGTCCCTATTGACGAACGTCCCTATTGACGTTTTAGTATAACTTATTGACGCATACTCTCCAGCATGTTTGGCTTTAGGACGCCGTCAAAGGAAACCGAAACCGGTGAAAAGTCACCATCAAGACCTGGGGCAGTGGCCCCTCTTGACGTTAGGCGTAGTATAGGGGAGTGGGAAGCTGCGAAAACCAGCCCCACTACCTCTAGAATAGAAAGGACGTTACGGGCCGGTCCTGTGAAAGTTTTGACAAAGTCTGCCTTGACACAGGAGAGCAAAGCTGCGAATGCAGCCACATCGAGGAGATCCACGGAAACATGCTCACCGCCTAAACCAAAATACGCAGACCGAACTGCCGAGGCTAAAGCCTGTCTTACAAAGGCCAAACTACACCTTAACAGCTCCAGAAACACCAAAACAGAGATTAAAAATGGTATCTCTGAAGCCACAGATCGTCTGTACCAAATAGTTAAGGAGCTCGAAATAGAATTAAGGATGGCCAAGCAAAAAGTTACCAAAAATGTGCCGGTAGTGACAGAGCCAAAATCACCCACAACCAAATCATCTTCTCCTGAAGGAAATGATACCAGCAGGCATATCCTAAAAGCTATGGAACAGCATACGTTACTCCTAGAAGAGAGTAATAAGAGAATAGAGGAGCTTAAGGAGAAGATGGACCACCAGAAGGAAGTACTAGAAAAGGGTTCCTATGCGAGTGTAGCCGCAACTCGAGCGGCAGGGTCGCTGCCAAAGCGCAGTACGTTGCACTCAGTTGTGGTTGCCTCCAAGGACGAAACTGAGACCGGTGACGAAGTCCTTAGCCGAGTCAGGAAAGCGATAAATGCCAAAGATGGGTGGATTAGAGTGGAAAGGGTGAGAAAAGCTAAAGACAGAAAAATAATAATAGGACTGGAAACCGAGGAGGAGAGGAGGCAGATTAAGACCCGACTTCAAAGAGAAGGTGTAGACCTCACTGTGGAGGAGGTCAAAAACAAGGACCCTCTTCTGATCCTTCGAAACGTCTTAGTCGTTAATACCGACGAAGACATAGTCAAAGCGTTGAGGAATCAGAATAAGGGTGTCTTTGACCGCCTCGACAGCGGGGAAAACAGGGTCGAGGTAAGATACAGGAGAAGGACGCGAAACCCCCATGTTGGCCACGTCATCATCAGCGTCTCGCCCACCATCTGGCGACGGGCTGTGGAAATTGGAACCGTGCACATCGACCTTCAGAGAGTAAAGATCGAAGACCAGACCCCGTTGGTCCAATGCACTCGTTGCCTAGGTTTCGGGCACGGTAAGCGGTTCTGCAAGGAGCCTTCGGACCTGTGCGGACACTGCGGTGGACCTCACTTGAGACCCCAGTGCCCGGATTGGCTCTCGGGTGCGCCACCAGCTTGCCGAAATTGCATGAACTCAAAAGTAGAGCACGATACGCAACATAATGCGTTTAGCCACGATTGCCCGGTGAGAAGAAAATGGGATGACGTGGCCAGATCGACCGTCGCGTACTGCTAAGGGCACCCAGATGGAAAATACCTCATATGGAGTACTGCAAGCTAACCTCCAACACAAGAAGCTGGCCACCAACGAGCTTCTGATAGAGGCTGCGAGACGCGGAATAGCGGTGGCGCTTATTCAAGAACCTTACGTGGCAGGAGCGAAAGTAATGAGGAGTCACAGGGGCGTTAGAATCTTCCAGAACACTGGCGTAGGAGATGGGACTGTCAAAGCGGCAATAGCTGTCTTTAACAACGACTTAACGGTCAAGCAGTACCCGCAACTCACCACGAACAACTTCTCAGTGGTGGGAATCCGAACCAGTGCCTGGGAGATCATGCTTGTCTCCTATTACTTTGAGCCAGACCAGCCTATTGAACCCTATCTAGAACAACTTAGGAGAATATGTGTTGCAGTCGGTCCCAAGAGATTGATTGTTGGAGGGGACGCCAATGCGAAGAACCCATGGTGGGGTAGCCCGAAGGTCGACCCCAGAGGGGAAGAGATGGCAGGAACTCTCGGCGAGCTGCACCTGAACATATTGAACCAGGGGGAAATTCCGACCTTCGACACTGTCCGAGGAGGAAAGCGGTACAGCAGTTACGTAGATGTTACAGCTTGCTCCAACGACATCTTGGACCGGATTGACGACTGGAGAATCGACGAGGGACTCACGAGCTCGGATCACAACGGCATTAGTTTTGGGATCCTCTTACAAAAATCAAAGGGCATCAAAGTTGAGCGAACCACTAGAAAATTTAATACCAAAAAAGCAAATTGGTCCGACTTTCATAGGAAATTCGGCCAATTAAAAATAGAACATAAAATCACAGCAACTGAAATAGAAAAAATTAGAGACACAAACAAAATAGACACAGTAGTACATAACCTTACAAAAGTGATAGACGAGGCATGTAAGCTTACAATACCGTCTAAAAAAGTTAAAGAGGAACTCACTTTGCCGTGGTGGTCCGAGAGACTCGCCGAGCTCAAGAGATCCGTCGCCACCAAGAAGCGTAGGATTCGCTGTGCCGCCCCAATCCGGAGAGAGAAAGTCGTAAAAGAGTACCTAAAACAGAAGGAAGAATATGAGTTAGAAGCAGCCAAAGCTCAGACCGAGAGCTGGAAGGAATTCTGTGGGAAACAAGACAGGGAGGGGGTTTGGGAAGGTATTTATAGGGTGATTGGCAGGACGCAGCGTAGAGAGGAGGACCAACCGTTGGAACTGAACGGTGACGTGCTGGATGCGAGGGGTTCCGTTAAGTTGTTAGCGGAAAGTTTCTATCCGGAAGATCTGCCGGAATACGATAATGCTCATCACCGATCTGTTCGAATCAAAGCCGAAAACGTGAACTCTGGTGAACAAAATGATTTTTGCGACCCACCTTTTACGATGGCAGAACTTACAATATCGGTCGAATCCTTCAACCCAAAGAAGGCACCGGGTTCCGATGGCTTTACTGCTGACATTTGTCATCACGCTATAGGCGATGACCCGGAATTATTCCTGGGACTCCTGAACAAGTGCCTGGAGCACCATTTCTTTCCCATGTTATGGAAGGAGGCAACAGTGGTGATCCTGAGAAAGCCTGGAAAAGAGAGCTATTCTACTCCGAAATCGTACAGGCCGATCGGACTGTTGCCTATATTGGGTAAAATTTTTGAAAAAATGCTTGTGGCCCGCCTAAAATTCCACCTCTTACCTAGGATGAGCCCCCGTCAGTACGGATTCATGCCGCAAAGAAGCACCGAAGACTCCCTCTATGCTCTAATGCAGCACGTAAATAAAAAACTGGAACAAAAAAGGATAATTACACTCGTATCCCTAGACATAGAGGGAGCATTCGACAGTGCCTGGTGGCCTGCGATTCGAGTCCGTCTGGCGGAGGAGAAGTGTCCAATCAACATTAGGCGGGTCGTAGATAGTTACCTCAGAGACCGGAAGGTCTCAATCAGGTACGGTGGGGAGGAATACGCCAGGAGCACTGGTAAGGGCTGCGTCCAGGGCTCGATTGGGGGCCCAATCTTCTGGAATTTGATTCTGGACCCACTCCTTAAAGCGTTGGAGAATAGGGGGAACTACATCCAGGCATTTGCGGACGATGTCGTCATGGTCTTTGACGGAGAGACCGGACTGGAGGTGGAGGAGTGTGCCAATGCTGCTCTCAATCATGTTCTGGCGTGGGGTGTCGAGAACAAACTCAAATTTGCTCCCAATAAAACAACAGCTATGGTCATAACCAGGAAATTGAAATACGACACGCCACGCCTGAGCATGGGGGGGATTGGCATTGGCCTAGCAAAAGAAATTAAGCTGTTAGGCGTTACTATTGACGAGAAATTAACTTTTAACACCCACGTCGCACTCGTTTGCAGGAGGGCAATCGCAATCTACAAGCGGCTGTGTAGAGCCGCAAAAGTCAGCTGGGGGCTTCATCCGGAAGTTATTCGCATCATTTACGTGGCAACAATAGAGCCCATCATTCTCTACGCTGCTAGCGTTTGGGCACCGGCCTCTAAAAGGTTGGGCGTGATGAAGCGCCTTCGGACCGTCCAGCGGGGAATTGCACAGAAAATGTGTAGGGCATATCGCACGGTCTCCCTGAACTCAGCCCTGGTGTTGACTGGGATGCTCCCGCTCGATCTTCGTGTCCAGGAAGCCGCTGCGCTCTACGAAGCCAGGAGGGGGGTGTCCCAGCCCATACTGGGGGGCAGGGAGGTAGAGCGCATGTTCCCAGCTCTGGAGGCCCCGCATCCTGCGGAGCGGACAAGCCTGGAGTTTGGAAGCCTGGTAGACGAGGAACAGTATCGTGACCACAGCAATTTTGCTGTGCGGATCTTCACTGACGGCAGCAAGATTGAGGGCAGGGTTGGGGCGGCGCTATCCTTGTGGAATGGCGCCACCGAAACGAAAACCCTCAAGCTTGCTTTGCCGTCATATTGCACCGTCTACCAGGCTGAACTCCTGGCCCTGCAAAGAGCAGTAGGGGAGGTGCTCAAGCGCGGTGAGGCCACGTTCGGAATCTTCAGCGACTCCATGGCGGCCCTTCAGTCGGTAACCAACTCGAGATCCTCCCACCCCTTAGCCGTGGAAGCCAGAGACGGCTTACGTCACTGTAAGCTCCAGAGCAAGGAGGTGTCCTTGTTCTGGATTAAGGCCCACGAGGGGTTGGAGGGGAACGAGAGAGCCGACCAGCTCGCGAAGGAGGCCGCCTTGAGGTCGAAGAAGAGGCCGGACTATGATCTGTGTCCCGTATCATTCATCAAGCGAAGAATCCGGTCGGAAACGCTTGATGAGTGGAACGGGAGATATAAGTCGGGTCTCACTGCCTCGGGCACAAAAATCTTTTTTCCGGACGCGGTGGTGGCGTACGGCGTGGTGCGCAAAATGACTCACACGAGTATTACTACGCAAGTCCTCACTGGGCACGGTGGGTTCTCTTCATACCTGAAACGCTTCAGGTGTAAGGAGGATCCATCGTGCGCCTGTGAACCTGGAGTTGAGGAGTCGGTTCTGCACATCCTGTGTTATTGCCCGATAACTGCAAAAGTCCGGTATGAGACAGAGCAGAAACTCGCCGTGGAATTGGTTCCCAAAAACGTACCTAATTTGATGACAGGGAAAAATAGGGACTTGTTTTTGGAATATTGCAATCTAATTGCATCAGTTGTAATAAAGAGAAACAAAACCGCATAAGAAAATATGCTGTCATAATATAGTGTAGTATATTAGAGACTAGCATAAAATATGAGGATGTTAAATAGTTAAAGTAATCTAAGTAAGAATTGCAATATTTTCTAAGTTTAGAAATAAGTATACTCTGTAAGACCTGTATAATGTAAAGATAAGAAATTGAAAACTGTTTGAGGCACTAAAATAATCAACTGTATTTTCGTTTAAGATTGGAAAAGAAATTAAATACTGTATCTAGATGTAAGATTAATTAAGAATAGAAGTATAAGAGGTCAGTTAAGAAATCTTTTCTCCCTGTTCTGATAGAAACTAATATTAATTGTAAAAATAGACATAAGCCTAGATTAAGATGAAATGTATACGGAAAGTAACCGAATAAATATGACTCTCCCTGTTTCCTTTGAAATACCCAAATGAGAATAAATAAAATAAAGCAAAACGATAATAAGGAATAGTAAGAGATAGATAGACGATAGTTGGGAATCCCACCCATAAAAGGCACAAATGAGGATGAAAGTAAGAAAGATCAAGTATGAGGAATGAAAGTACGAGAGGCATAAATGCGAGAACTTGAATGAATGTAAACAAGATAGCTAGCAATAGACTCCAATCATGTTGGGGGTAGTAGAAAAAAAAAAAAAAAAAAAAAAAAAAAAAAAAAAAAAAAAAAAAAAAAAAAAAAACCTAACCTAACCTAACCTAACCGAAGCCTGGTAGACGAGGCACAGTATAGTAACCATAGTAATTTTGATGTGCGGATTTTCACAGACGGCAGCAAAATTGAGGGCAAGGTTGGAGCGGCGTTATCCTTATGGAGTGGCGCTGCCGAAACGAAGGCTCTCAAGCTTGCTCTGCCGTCCTACTGCACCGTCTACCAGGCGGAACTCCTGGCCCTACAAAGAGCAGCAGGGGAAGTGCTCAAGCGCGGTGAAACCACGTTCGGAATCTTCAGCGACTCCATGGCGGCTCTTCAGTCGATTACCAACTCAGGTTCCTCCCACCCCTTAGCCGTGGAAACAAGGGACACCATACGTCAATGTAAGCTCCAGAACAAGAGTGTCTCATTGTTTTGGATAAAAGCCCACGCGGGGTTGGAGGGAAATGAGAGAGCCGACCAGCTCGCGAAGGAGGCCGCCCTGGGGTCGAAGAAGAGGCCGGACTATGATCTGTGTCCCGTATCATACATCAGGCGAAGAATCCGGTCGGAAACGCTTGATGAATGGAACGGGAGATATCGGTCGGGTGACACTGCCTCGGGCACAAAAATTTTCTTCCCGGACGCGGTGGCGGCGTATGGCGTGGTGCGTAAGATGGCTCACACAAACATAACCACCCAAATACTGACGGGGCACGGTGGGTTCTCTGCATACCTGAAACGTTTCAGGTGTAAGGAGGACCCATCGTGCGCCTGTGAACCTGGCGTTGAGGAAACGGTTAAGCACATTCTCTTCGATTGCCCAATTACCGCGAAAATCCGATATAATACGGAACAGCAACTCGCTGAGGAATTGGTCTGTAAAAACGTACCAAGTATAATGACCGGAAAGAATAGAGACATATTTTTGCAGTATTGTAGAGAAATAGCATCAATAGTGATCAAAAGAAATAAAACCGCATAAGAAAATATGCTGTCATAATATAGTGTAATATATTAGAGGCCAGCATAACATAAGAAAGATGTAAAATAGTTTTAAGATACAATTAAAATAAAAATAAGTGCAGTATGTAAAACAACAATTTGTTTAAGATAAGTATGTTTAAGCAAATTAGATAGAGCAACAATAGAAATTATTCCCCCGTCTCTGTAAACCGGAAAATTGAAAGCTAAGAACTGTATGACATGTAGGTAGATTATGGAAAACATAGGAAATAAAAGCAATGTTGTAATTTTAAATAGAAGTAAGTCTGTAATGAACATCAATAGAGTAGACATAAGTATTTGTATTAGTATAATAATTATGTAAAGTAGACATAAGATTAATTTAAGTAACGATGTATAAGAAAAGACAAAATAAAAAATTTTTCTCCTTGTTTTTCTGCTGTTCCCGAAAGAAATAAAAATAATAAAGTAAAAGTAAAGATAGTTAGACACTCTTTCGAGTTAAAGATAGATGATAGTTGGGAATCCCACCCAAAAGAAGTCACAAATGAGGATGAATGAAAGAAAGACCAAGTATGAGGAATAAAAGTACGAGAGGCATAAATGCGAGAACTGGTATGAAAGGAAAGCGGATAGGCATAGACTCCGATATTGTTTGGAGGTAGAAGTAAAAAAAAAAAAAAAAAAAAAAAAAAAAAAAAAAAAAAAAAAAAAAAAAAAAAACCTAACCTAACCTAACCAGTTCCCCCCCGACTCTCGTGGCGGTCGGATCATTTTTGGAGTCGCTCCGCGGTTAAAAAATCTAAAAAGTGGTGTAAAGTTGTCCGATTTTGACGAATTTGGTGTCTATGTGTGGGGCTAGGTGAAAGCTACACGCCCATGTGATTGTCTATACCCGGATTGCAGTGAAAGTTCGTGAAACCTTGAAAAACCTAACTCTGTAGAGGTTAAGTAAAGAGGAAAAAACTTAAAACGCAAACGCAGCCGAATCAAGATCGACGACCCCCCTTTTTTATTGAAGAAAAAGGAGGGAATTGCCCCTGCACACCGTCCTGACCACCTGGCGGCCTGAAAATTCCAAGCCGCTCGGAGTTATACTGGAAAAACGAAAACCACGTGGAGCTGAAAAAACAGAAGACGTAAAGCCAGACGCCTGAAAATTTGCAGCCGTCATCTCTTCTAGCAGTTCGGACTGGTACTGCAGGTATTTTTGTCGTACCTGTCAAACTCGATTTTTAAGAGGTCTTTGAATATTCATAAATCTGACCATTATATCTCTGGATGTAAGCAACATTTTCAAGATCTTCAACTGCAGTCCTTGGCGCGCTCGCAAGAAGAATAGAAATTAAGATTTTTAGATTTTTAAAATAAGAGGTTATTTAATTGTGAGGAAATTTGTAGAAAAATCATATTTTTAAACTTTTTAATATCAAGGTACGCATTTATAATTACTGAAAATATATTGCATTATAGTGTAAGATTTTTGCTATTTTTTGACATTTTTTTTCAAAATTTTCTGTTCAGCGGATCCTGAGATATCGAATTTTTTCTATTTTTTGGCTTTTATTCAAAATTTAATAGATAATAACCAATTTTGACATAGGGACTGGGTCCAATACGTCTATTGTGACCCATTAAAGCCCAAACATGGCCCTCATAACTTTAAAATTGAGAGTTTTATCATTTTCCGCCATTTTGGTTTTTTAGGTGCAAAATTTCAACGAGCTATATCTCGGGAGCCGCTGGGCCTATGACTCTCCGGTTTTCACCACAATTGGTGCAACTTTGGGAACTTTGCCAATTGTTAGGTTTCAGGCGTTTTCAGGCTATAAAAATTTTTGTCGCTGAAACTGTTTTCGGGAGATACCTGAGGTGACGCTGAGCTGTACACCCAAAAGCCGGACTTTCTCCGACAAGGCGTTCTGTAGTTACGTGCATTTTAACCTGACCTTTGACAGTTCGGCGGCCATCTTGTTTAGCTTCAATCCGCTATAACTCCTGAGCCGAGAGTCGTAGAAGGCTGCGGATTTCGGTTCCATATACAGGGGCTCCTTGCCTTTCTTACTCGGTGTTTTCAGGCGGATTGGAGCTGAAAATTCTCGGGGTCCTGAAAACGGTTTCAGCAGATAGCGGAGCCTGGCCCGAGGCGGGAGAGCCCAAACTCGGGTGTTCTGCGGCAATCCCAAGTGGAGATATTACCTGTCAAAGATCGTCTTTGACAGCTGTGCCGCCATCTTGGTTGATTTTTAAACACACATATCTCCGCAACGGTGAGTCGTAGAGCGAAGGGACTTTCGCTGTTGACAACAACAGACCATAATCTATCGGGGGCGACAACTTTCAGGCGTTTTTCAGGCGTCAGAATTTTTCAGCCTGAAAACTGTGTCAGTGGTTGGGTCTCACCGAGCCAAGTGCGGAAAACCCAAACACGACGGTTTTTGGACCAGTGGTTCCGGAGATAATTATAATAACCACTTTTTAGGAAGCCATATAAGAAAAAACCGAAATCTTTAGGCTGCCATAGCTCCGGAACCCCTTGGCGTAGCGGTACCGTGTTTGGGGTTGTTTGAAAGGGCACGAGGAGAGCTACCCATTGACGCTACCAAATCGGCTCTACATAGAGCTTAATAAAAATTTGTACTAGAAATTGACGGTTTTCGACGCCTGAAGGCGGAATTCTTCCCAAAAGCTCAATGCTTGACAAGTTCTATTGAACGAAAAGGCTGACCGTGTCAACTTTGTTGAGATACATTAAAAATTGGAACTGAAGATTTATACGATCTTCATCGCACTTTTGTTTCTTTTTATACACTTTTACAATTTTACACTTTTATATTATTTTTTAAATTATATTGACGCATACCTCCAACATGTTTGGAGTGAGGACCCCAACTAAGAAGGTAGACAGCGAGAAGTCACCATCACAGCCAAGAACATCACCTTTAAATGTTCGACGTAGTGTTGGAGAATGGGAAGCTGCTAAGTCCCAAAGAACAGACCCGACACCCCCATTAACCACCAAGACGATACAGGCTGGCCCTGCAAAAATAACACCAAAACTCAAAGAGTCGCAGGAAAATAAAACCCTTCCATTGCGCACGAAACTCATAGAGGTTCATACGCCGCCAAAGTCCCAGTACGCGGATCGGTCGACAGAAGCCAGGGCCTGCTTGAACAAAGCTAAACTCCATCTGAGCAGTTCAAGAAACTTAGAGACCGAGATAAAAAACGGCATCGTTGAGGCTGTGGATCGTCTGTATCAACTGGTGAAGGACGCTGAAAGGGAAGGGAAAGCGAAAATCTCCGGAGGGGTGAAGGGAAATACAGAACCCGTGGTTGCCGCTACCGACACCACCTTCTCGATCAACTCCGAACATATCTTGCTAGCAACACAACTCGAGGAACACTCGAAGTTGCTGCAAGAGAACACCAAAAAAATGGAGGAGTTAAAAGCCGCAATGGACCAAAAAATAATGACGTATGCGGGTGTTACTGCAACCCCAAGCGGAAAAATAAATCAAACACGAAGTACGCTGCACTCCATCGTTGTCACGTCTAAAGACGATACAGAAACGGGGGACGATGTATTAAACAAAATACGGAAAGCGGTGGACGCAAAAGAGGGCTGGGTTAAGGTAGAGAGGGTGAGAAAGGCAAAAGACAGGAAAATCATCATGGGATTCCAGACCAAGGAGGAACGGAACAAAATTAAAAATAAGCTGGTAGGAGACAGACTAGACCTCAATGTCGAGGAAGTGAAGAACAAGGACCCGTTATTGATTCTCAGGAACGTTCTCTCTGCTAACTCAGACGAGGATGTTCTCAGGGCACTGAGAAATCAAAACAAGGGTGTTTTTCACGACCTTGACAAAGAGGAGGACAGAATGGATGTGAAGTTCAGGAGAAAAAATCGGAATCCGCATACAAATCACGTCGTGGTCAGCGTCTCACCTACCATTTGGCAAAGGGCTACGGGAGTCGGATTCCTGCACGTGGACCTCCAGCGCGTTAGGGTTGAAGATCAAACCCCGCTGGTTCAGTGTACGCGCTATCTGGGCTACGGGCACGGCAGACGATTCTGCAAGGAACCAGCCCACTTGTGCAGCCATTGTGGCGGACCGCACTTGAAGTCGGAATGTGCTGACTGGCTCGCGGGGGTTCCACCCAAATGCCAAAACTGCACAAGAGCCAAGCTTGACGTCGCTGACCACAATGCCTTCAGCTCCGATTGCCCAACGCGCCGCAAGTGGGACGAAATCGCCCGGTCGACTGTGGCGTATTGCTAAGGGCACCCTTTTTTTTTTTTTTTTTTTTTTTTTTTTTTTTTGTTGCCGGGGTGGAAAATCCTCATGGATGTCCTTCGCCCGGGGCGGGCGAAGGGGTCTGTCAGACTCTTACTGACTAAAAACCACCCCGGTGTTCCGTCCCACACTTGGACCGGGGATCGTGAGAGCTAGTACGACTTCCATGATCCCCGGCTGGTGCCGGCCCGCCTATGCGGGCCACCTCTGGTTCGCGGGGAGAGTGAGGTGTCCTCCCCCCGCGACGTCTAATAGGGGCGCACGCGGAACACTACGCGCAGCCGCCTCGGGTCCTGCTGGATGGGGGGCGGCGGACGACCCCGAGTCCACCGGCCCTCCGGACCCATTTAGGGGGGCTGGAAGAGGGCGTTGTCCGCCCTCCGCCGACGCCCGGTACGCCTGCTGCGGATCGGGAGAGTGGCCACGGCCTCCCTCTCCCTTTCCGCAGCCTCCTTCTGTGAAATTACGGCTTCACAGAAGGAGATCACTGCATCCCACGACTCGGCGCTCCCGACCATCGAACTTGCGACGGCCGGCAGCGACAGGTCGGGGCCCACTTCGGATACGAGGGCACGGCGCTGCTCCTCCCATGCGGCACACTCTGCCAGTGTGTGCTGCGCCGTGTCCTCCCGACAGTCGGTGCAGTGATGGCACCGAGCGTCCGGCTCCCTGTTTATGCGATACAGGTACTTCCCGAAGCAGCCATGCCCCGAGAGCACCTGCGTCGCCCGAAACGACAGGGAGCCGTGCTTCCTCCCAAGCCATTCGTCGAGCACTGGTCGGATCGCGTCGACGGTAGCAAGGCCAGCGGTAGGGCGCGAAAGCCTATCCCGCCATTCCGCCACCATGACCTCGCGGAGCTGTGACCGACGCAACTCGATCTCGCGCTGCATCGGTTCACCGCCCCGCGTCCGCACCTCCTCGCGCCATCGGTACAGCGAGGCGAGGACTCTCGCCTCCAAGTCCCAAGGCGGAGATCCGGCCAGTGCACAACCCGCCTCGTAGGAGATCGTGCGATATCCCCTAATAGCCCTATATCCCCTAATAGCCCTTTGCTAAGGGCACCCAAGGCAACCCAAACCCCTACAAAATCTTACAAGCCAACCTCCAGAGGAAAAGACTTGCAACCAACGAGCTCCTGTTGGAAGCAGTTAAACGCGGAGTTGCCGTTGCTCTCCTCCAGGAACCATATGTTGGGGGGGGCAGGTCTATGGCGAGTCGCAGGGGGGTACGGATCTTCCAGAGCACTGACCCCGGAGATGGGACTGTGAAGGCCGCAATAGCGGTCTTCGATCAAGACCTCACGGTAATACAGTACCCGAAACTCACCACGAACAACATCGTCGTGGTGGGGATCCGGACCAGTGCTTGGAGGATCACGTTCGTCTCCTTGTATTTCGTGCCGGATCAACCAGTGGGGCCATACTTGGAGCACCTCAAACGCGTGGAGAAAGAAGTGGGCTCCAGAATGTGGATTGTAGGAGGAGATGTAAACTCCAAGAGCACCTGGTGGGGAAGCTTGTGTATCGACGACAGAGGCGAGGAAGTGTCTGGAGTTCTCGATGAGCTGGGTCTTAACATACTCAACAGAGGGGAAATTCCGACCTACGACACCATTCGAGGGGGTAAACGTTACTGCAGCCACGTTGACATCACTGCTTGCTCGACGGATATTCTGGACTTGGTTGACGACTGGAGGCTAGACGAGGGTCTCACGAGCTCGGATCACAACGGCATTGTCTTTAATATTAAAATAAAAAGGTCAAAAGGCATAAAAATCAATAGAACCACCAGAATCTTTAATACCAAGAAAGCGAATTGGCCTGAGTTTCGTGCGAAACTCAGCCAATTAATGCAAGAGAATAAAATTAGTAAAATAGAAATAGAAAAATTAAATACAGTAGACCAAATAAATCACATCATCAGTAAATACACACAGGCTATAAGAGACGCATGCACCTCATCTATGCCTATGAGGAAGAGCCATGAAGTGCTCACTTTGCCGTGGTGGTCCGAGAAACTCGAGGAGTTGAAGCGGAAAGTTGCAACCAAGAAACGCAGAATTAGGTGTGCTGCACCGGTTCGAAGGTCAAAGGTCGTTGAAGAGTACCTGAAACAGAAAGTTGAGTATGAAACAGAAGCAGCCAAGGACATGATCGAGAGTTGGAAGAACTTCTGCGCAAAACAGGATAGAGAGGGGGTTTGGGAAGGGATTTACCGAGTGATAGGGAGGACTAAGGGAAGGGAGGAGGACCTGCCGCTGGTGAAGGACGGGGAGGTGCTGGACGCTAAGGGTTCGGCCGAACTGTTGGCGAACACATTTTACCCGGAGGACCATTCGGATGACGACAGCGTATGCCATCGCGTCATCAGAGAGAGGGCTGACGTTGTGAATGCTGGAGGGCATGATGACTCAGGCGATCCACCATTCACGATGGCCGAACTGATGGCGGCGTGCAGGTCCTTTAACCCCAAAAAAGCGCCGGGAGCAGACGGCTTCACCGCCGACATTTGCTGTCAAGCTATCGGAGGTGCCCCTGAGGCGATCCTCGCTCTCCTGAACGGCTGTTTGAAATGTCACCATTTCCCTGAAGCCTGGAAGGAAGCGATTGTGGTCATATTAAGAAAGCCGGGAAGGAACAACTACAATACCCCCAAGGCGTACAGACCAATTGGCCTTTTGCCGATATTGGGCAAAATATTTGAGAAGATGTTGGTGGCCCGCCTCAAGTTCCACTTGATTCCAGGGATGAGTACTCGCCAGTATGGATTCATGCCCCAGAAGAGCACGGAAGACTCCCTTTATGTATTAATTCAGCATATACGCGGGAAGCTGAAACTTAAGAAAATTGTAGTAGTAGTATCTTTGGACATAGAGGGAGCTTTCGACAGCGCATGGTGGCCGGCCATAAGAGTCCGTCTGGCTGAGGAAAAGTGTCCAATTGGCTTGAGGAGGGTCATCGACAGCTACCTCAGCAACAGAAGGGTCAGAGTCAGGTACGCAGGGGAAGAGTACGGCAAAGCAACAACCAAGGGATGTGTCCAAGGCTCCATAGGGGGACCAATGTTCTGGAACCTTTTGTTGGACCCACTTCTAAAGAGCCTGGAGGCCCGGGGTGACTATTGCCAAGCTTTTGCTGACGACGTCGTGCTGGTCTTCGATGGTGACACATCGGTGGAGATCCAGGGACGTGCCAATGCCGCTCTCGAACATGTTCGGGCGTGGGGGGTACAAAACAAACTAAAATTTGCTCCGCAGAAAACCAACGCGATGGTCATCACTCGCAAATTAAAATACGACACCCCACGCCTGAGCATGGGCGGGGTCGACATTGCCATGTCCAGAGAGATCAAGATCCTGGGTGTCACCATCGATGATAAGCTAACTTTTAACACGCACGTCGCAAATGTATGCAGAAAGGCAATAGGCATCCACAAGCAATTAACTAGGGCGGCAAAAACAAGCTGGGGACTTCATCCCGAAGTCATAAGAATAATATATGTGGCCACCGTAGAACCGATTGTCCTGTACGCCGCCAGCGTATGGGCCCCGGCCGTTGGAAAGCTGGGCGTCATGAAGCAGTTGGGGGCTGTTCAGCGCGGCATTGCTCAAAAACTGTGCAAGGCATACCGGACAGTCTCCTTGAACTCCGCGCTGGTGCTGGCTGGGATACTGCCTCTCGACCTCCGTGTCCGAGAGGCGGCATCGTTATACGAGGCCAGGAGAGGGGTACCTCAGCCAGCGCTTGGCGACAGGAGGGTCGAGCAGACTGCCTCGGCAATGGAGGCCCCACACCCTGCGGAGCGCGCTGAGCTGAAGCTTGTAAGCCTGGTAGACCAAGAGCAACTTGATGCTCAGAACGAACTTGAAGTTCGTATCTTTACGGACGGGAGCAAGATTGGGGGTAAGGTTGGGGCTGCACTCTCCATGTGGAGTGGTGGTGCCGAGACCAAAGCTCTCAAACTTGCTCTCCCACATTACTCCACTGTCTACCAGGCTGAGCTTCTGGCAATATGCGTTGCAACCAGGCAGATCTTAAGACACAGTGCGCAATCGTTTGGAATTTTCAGCGACTCTATGGCGGCCCTCCAAACCGTTCAAAACTACGACCGATACCACCCACTAGCAGTCGAGGTGAGGGCCAATATCAGGGCAATGTCCGTCCAAAACAAGGCCGTCACCTTGTTCTGGATTAAAGCTCATGCGGGGTTGGAAGGGAACGAGAGGGCTGACGAATTAGCCAAGGGAGCCGCTGAAGGTTCTAAGCGAAAGCCTGACTACGACTTGTGCCCAGTCTCATACGTCAAGCAGCGCATTCGTGCGGCAACGCTCGACGAGTGGAACCACAGATACAGCTCCGGAGAAACTGCTTCAGTTACCAAGTTGTTTTTCCCGGATGCGAAGGCGGCTTACAGGATAATCAGGAAAATTAAGATAAATAATGTACTGACACAAGTCATGACGGGGCACGGTGGGTTCTCGGAATATCTGAATCGTTTCAGGTGTAAAGGGAGCCCATCGTGCATCTGCGATCCTGACGTCAATGAAACGGTGCCACATATATTGTTCAGTTGTCCCGTCTTTGACAAAGAAAGGTTGGAGGCCGAGCACGTACTCAACACCAAACTGGACGCCGAAAATATGTGTCAAATAATAGCGGGCAAAAATAGGGAGTCATTATTAGAATTTTGCGTTAAAATATGTAGAAGGGTTATAGAGAGAAACAAAAGTGCATAAGCAATAAATGCTTACATAATATTATGAAGAATATTAATGTCAAGCATTTAACAAAAGAATGTAAAGTATTTATATGTAAGCCAAAAAACTGAATGAGAAGTAAACAATTGTTTAGCCCAAAAAATTATTCAACTTTAAAGTACAATGTAAGTAGTCATAAGAATGTATAAAAAGAGTGTACAAGCTGTAAATCCATTAAGGATTAATTATTAAAGTAGAAATAAGCTAGAATAAGACACATGTAACAAAATGTAACTAGTTTTAAGAAAAGATAAAGTGCTGTATAAACCGAAATGTGTAAATTAAGGAATAAAAATAAGTTAAAATAAGAAACTGGCCAAAAAGATCAATAAAGAACATTGTTGTAAGCGACGCAATAAAAGAAAATAAAAAAAAAAATTGTAAAAGGGAGTGCGCGGGGTCAGAGCGGCACAAGGGGGGGAGGGAGTTTCAAACCGCCATTTTGATTTGCGAAAAGACAGTGCCATTACTAACGCTTGAGACAGCGCGCGCTTCCTAACCTAAAAGTTTTGTTGTCCAACCCTACAATTTTTTAAATATAATCCTTTGCTGAATACGCTTTGTTTTTCCTCGATCCACACCATTAACAGTGGTCTTCGAGCCTGATCGCGAAATTTTAATACTCCGCCTCCGAGGAGAAACATGGTAAATACCCGCAGTACCACTAGCAAACTGAGGGAGTTGGAGTCAAAGCTACAATCGGAAACCGGAGCACAAGAAATGCCACCGCCTACACCAGTAAAGAAGAAGGATGATGAACTTAAAGTAAAAAGTTCTTGCGCCGCGAGTGTTGTGAAATCGGAACGAACCGGAAAACCAAATCCGCCTTCACATACATCACGTCAGTCAGTCAGGTCCAAGAAACCGTCATCATCACAATCGATACAAGTACAGAAAAAGAGACTGGAACTAGAAGCAGCCCAGGCGAAGGCGCGTATTGAAATGGAACTCATCGATAGAAAATTAGCGGCGGACCTAGCAGAACTCGAAGAAGAATACAGTCCACCATCAGAAACGTCGGAGCAAAATAACGGCACGGGTGATATTGAAAAGTGGTTGGAGCATAGTCAACAAGAACTTCAGCAGCTTGACAGAGACAAACACAAGGTGCACGCGAACCTGGCCGACACAGAAGGAGCAGTTCAACCTGTTCAACAGCTGGCGAGTGCAATCAAAGAACTCGTCACATCCTCCGCCATCCAGCAAAATACCAAATTTATAAGTCGTCTCAGCACACCGAAAGAGCTCCCTAGTTTCAGCGGCGACCCAAAAGAGTGGCTCCATTTCGAACAAGCTTTTATGGAATCCACAGAAATCTGTAACTTCACCGATAAAGAAAACCTTTGGCGCTTACGTAAGTGTCTACGCGGCGCCGCTCAAGAAGCTGTAGCCGGCCTGCTTATCAGTGGTGCTTCATCTGCAGACGTAATTTCCACTTTGAAACTGCAATTCGGAAACGTTGACGTCATTCTTTCCCGCATCGTGTCAGACATAAAAAAGATGAACAACCTGTCTACAGATTACTATCGAGAAATAGTGCCATTTTCTGTCAAAATAAAGAACTACGTCGCAGCTGTACGAGCCCTCGGCCGCCATGAATACCTACAAGGCATGGAATTAACTAATATAATCTTATTCAAGCTACCTACTACCCTACTCGCGAAGTGGACAGATTATAGTTACCCGTTTATCACTGCCGAATCACCAAAACCTAGACTAGATGTGCTGTCAGATTTCCTCACCGAAGAAGCTGTGAAAATATCAACCTGTAGTGCTACTTTATTACAACCTAGGACAGACAATTTTAAACGTAAACAAAGTGATAAAGTGAACAATATACAAACTGTTCTAGTGCAAGATGGACAAAGTGTAGAAAAGTGTCGTTATTGCCGTATTGCTAGTCACAAATTAACTGAGTGTAAAAAGTTCAAAAAATCACTACGAAAGGACAGATGGCTGCACGTGAAGCGTAACGGTATTTGCTATAAGTGTTTAATAGCGCATCATCGTAGGGCTAGGGACACGTGTACCGCTCCCAGCTGTGATGTAAACAATTGTGGACAATCGCATCACCAATTATTACATTATGTGCCGCGTCAAGACAACAGTGAATCCATGCCAGCGGTACAACCCGAAGTCCCACCCGAAACTGAAGTCCCATCCGAAACAGTAACAAATATTAATGTCAGCTGCTCCGTAATGTTAAAAATTGTACCTATAAACATTCACGGACCGAACGGAAGTGTGAGCACGACCGCCCTGCTAGACGATGGCTCAACTGTGTCGTTAGTTAGCGCTTCGCTGGCGGATAAAGTGGGGCTGCGCGGCCGCCGGGAATGTCTTCGTGTGTGCGGCGCGTGGAACGACACTGAACTAGTGTGCAACGCACAGCGCGCGAAGGTGACTTTGTGTGGTGTTGATAACAAGATGTTTACAGTCGACGCGCGAATTGTTGAAGAATTAAACCTACCACAAAGTTTGTCTTCAGTAAATAGCAAAAGCTACACGCACCTACGTGACGTCAGCCATAATTTTTGCACAAAAACACAACAACAACCACAAGTCTTAATCGGACAAGATAATTGTCACCTTCTCTTACCCTTGGAAATGAGGGTGGGTAGACCCAATGAACCCTGCGCCACCCGGACTCCTCTGGGTTGGTGCCTGCATGGAAGGGTGCCTAATGTTTACTTACCTGATTCTGCCGTACGTCACCCCTCATTGTTTATCACTAGTAGTGACGGCTTAGAAACCGAACGTAAACTGCAAGAGATTCAGGAGGAGGTACGGAGGTCGTTCTCAATCGAGTCCATGGGTGTGTCTGGCAGGGCAAGACAGAACTCGGAAGACTTACGTGCTGTAGAAAGTTTAGAACGAACTTCTGTACTCATCAATGGTCAATGGCATGTTGGCCTACCTTGGCGAGACGAGAAATGTGTGATGCCGGACTCGTTCCCGAAGGCTTTATGTAGGCTGAAAGGAGTAGAAATAAAATTAAAAAGAAGCAAAGAATATGCGAAAAGATACGAAGAACGCATACAACATCTATTTGATAACGACTACGCAAAAATATGTAACAACTTAAATGTTACACCGCCGAGATGTTGGTACCTGCCTCATTTTGGAGTTGACAACCCCAACAAAAAGAAACTGCGTTTAGTGTTTGACGCGGCAGCCGAAACAAATGGGTTATCACTTAACGATTACTTATTAAAAGGCCCTGACCTACTTATGTCGTTATTCGGCATTATGTTGCGATTTAGAGAAAATCGAGTAGCCGTGTCTGGAGATATTAAAGACATGTTCCTCAGAGTAAAAATTCGACCAGAAGACCAGGACGCCTTCCGATTTCTGTATAGAGAAGAACCAGAACGACCAATAAACACTTACGTTATGACGTCCCTAATATTTGGTGCTAATTGCTCGCCCTTTATAGCCCAATTTATAAAAAACAAAAACGCAAAGCAATATGAGTCATCAATGCCCGCTGCGGCTTCTGCTATATATAAAAGTCATTATATGGATGATTATATAGACAGCCTACCTAACGAAGAGACCGCGATACAACTGATTCAAGACGTCATTTCCATTCACCAGAAAGGCGGGTTCGAGATGCGGAATTGGACGAGTAATAGTAAACAAGTACTTGCGAGCCTACCTAAAGATTTACTAGGCGATGCAGCCGTCAAATTCAAAATAGGTCAACAGTATGAAGGCGAACGCACGCTTGGATTGATTTGGCATCCAAGTGATGATACTTTGAGATTCGACGTATCTTTCAAGCGGATACCCGAAAATATTATAAATGGGACACAAAAGCCTACTAAGAGAGAAATGTTACGTGTGGTAATGTCCATTTTTGACGTATATGGCATTCTAGCACCGTACACCATAAACGGAAAAATTATATTACAACAAACTTGGAAATTAAATATCGGTTGGGATGATTATATACCCGATACAGTGTTTGAGAAATGGTCCAAATGGATTTGTTTATTGAAATCATTGCAAAATGTTTGCTTGCCAAGGCACTATCCGGCTGCTACTACAGGAGTGAGCGAGAAGAAAAATAAAATCCCTCCGCCATCTACCTCAAGCGCTACGGCTACGAATGCTACAAACATTGCTACGAACGTAGCAGACGCGACATCGGCTACGAGTACTACGACGCACAGCTGTTGTAATGTCAATGACCGAAATATTGTTACTCAAGATTGTTATAGACACCTGCAGATGCATGTATTTTGTGATGCGTCTAGCAAGGCATACTGCGCCGTCGCATACTGGAGATGGAATGATGGCCAGAATAATACACGCGTAGCATTCATCGCGAGTAAATGTCGGGTTGTAGGAAACAAACCGATAACTATTCCACGCTTGGAACTTCAAGCTGCTGTCCTAGGGTCTAGACTAGCAGACTCAGTTGGTAGAGAACATAATATAAAGCCTGAACAACGAATATTCTGGAGCGACTCGACGACAGTGCTACATTGGATAAGAAATGATGCTCGCGATTATAAAGTGTACGTAGCAAACCGGTTGGGCGAAATTGACGAGTTAACACATATGAATGAATGGCGATATGTGCCTACGAAGCTGAACGTAGCTGATATGGCCACGAGAGAAAACTATATCTGCCCTGTCCTGCAAGATGAATGGATATACGGGCCTACGTTCTTACACTGCAAAGAAGACGAATGGCCGCATGACGTCACATCTGTTGAAAGAAAAGAAACACTATCGGAGTGTATTAATTTAATAAGAATACATGTACAAGAAATTAACTTACCCGTACCTGACGCTACTCGATTTAATTCCTGGCTTCGCTTACGTCGATCGACTTCTTTGGTACTCAAATTTATAAATAAATGCAAGAAGATAACTTGTGAGTTCGACGACACTATGAAGAATGGTGAAATATTATTACTGAAAAAATCGCAAGCTGAATCGTTTAGCAAGGAGTTAACTGAAATAAAAAACAACAGATGTGTACCAAAAACAAGTAACATACTTACCTTGTCTCCTTACCTGGACGAACACGGACTCATGCGCGTCGGTGGCCGCATTAGTGCTGCTGCTGGAATTCAACCTGAAACAAAAAACCCTGTAATATTAGATGGTAGAAGTTACGTTGCGAGATTGATCGTCAAGTATTATCATTACTGCTACGCACACGGAAATCAAGAAACAGTAGTAAATGAAGTCAAACAAAGGTACTGGATCACCAGACTTAGACCTACCGTTAAACATGTGACATCTAAATGCTCAACTTGCAGAATAAGAAAATCCAGACCAGAAGTACCAAGAATGGGAGACTTACCCGGTGCTCGAATGGCCCATCATGAACGGCCCTTTACTTACTGCGGTGTAGATTTATTTGGCCCCATGGAAGTCACGGTGGGAAGGCGCCGCGAGAAAAGGTACGGCGTCTTATTCACGTGCTTAACAGTACGAGCCATCCACCTGGAAGTAGTCACTAACCTTACAACTGATTCCTTTATACTGGCATTGCGAAGGATGGCCGCAAGACGTGGATGGCCACAATATTTATACTCCGACAATGGAACAAACCTGCGAGGAGCGGAGATGGAGATGAAAAAGGCTCTAAAAGAACTAGACGAAGAAGTGCTGAAAGATGAGGCCTTAAATCGCGGAACCAAATGGACTTTCATACCGCCCGCGAGTCCCCACTGGGGTGGGGCGTGGGAAAGGCTCATCAGAAGCGTGAAGACCAGCCTGAAAATAGTTTTAAAAGAACGTGCTCCCAGAGATGACACTCTAAACACCCTGTTGACAGAAGTAGAGAATATGGTGAACAGCCGGCCGTTGACTCACGTGTCTGTGAACCCAAATGATCCTGAAACGTTAACCCCTAATCATTTCTTGCTGGGATCGTCGTCTGGCTTACCTCATATAGGAAAATTTGATGATTCAGACATTTATCTGCGAAAACAATGGCGAATTTCACAAAGATTAGCTGACATGTACTGGCGCAGGTGGGTCAAAGAAGTCCTGCCAGACTTGCTACCCCGCAAGAAATGGCAAGAGGAACATAAAAATTTACAAATGGGTGACTTCGTACTTATAGTTGATCCTAACAGTCCCCGTAACTCTTGGCCCAAGGGAATAATTCAGGAAGTCATCCCTGGAAAAGACAACCGAGTCAGAATGGTTCGAATAAAGACCAAATCAGGAGTGTTGACTAGATCGGTCACGCGCGTCGCTCGAATACCAGTTGATGGTGAGTGCTGCTGAGGCAGCACTGGGGTGGGGAATGTAAGCGACGCAATAAAAGAAAATAAAAAAAAAAATTGTAAAAGGGAGTGCGCGGGGTCAGAGCGGCACAAGGGGGGGAGGGAGTTTCAAACCGCCATTTTGATTTGCGAAAAGACAGTGCCATTACTAACGCTTGAGACAGCGCGCGCTTCCTAACCTAAAAGTTTTGTTGTCCAACCCTACAATTTTTTAAATATAATCCTTTGCTGAATACGCTTTGTTTTTCCTCGATCCACACCATTAACAATTGTGTAGTTGTGTTTTCCCTAAATATAAATAAAAATAGACAGAATAGACATAGAATAGAAGGGCGTCCTACCCTTACAGAAGGCAAGATGATAGAATGCTAGAAAGAAAAAGTATGCAGAATGAAAGTACGAGAGGAATAAAAGCGAGAACTGGAATGAATGAATAAGAATAGGCTAAGCATAGACTCCAATTAAGTTGGGGGTAGAAGTTTAAAAAAAAAAAAAAAAAAAAAAAAAAAAAAAAAAAAAAAAAAAAACGTAACGTAACCTAACCTAACCTAACCACATCTCTGTTTTGGTTTCGAAGAGCTTTGATGACATCCTCGTCCGTGTTGTATGCTAACACATCTCTCAAAATTACCAGAGGGTCTTTGTTCTTTACATCGTCGACCCTTAGAACCTCTGCCACGCTCACCAATCTCTCTTTTACCTTTTCCCTTTCCTCTATTGTTTTGCATCCTAAGATTACTGATGGAATATAAATAAAATAGAAGCGTAATTAACTTGAAAAGAGTTTATTTGTATTACACACAATCGTTCGGTTACAAGCAAAGATCCGCCATGACAGATCTATCCTACTCTTATTACATTGTAATGTCTTTACTTTATTGTAACACCCCCCGTCAATGTAATAACATTAATTAACAAAATTTTGTGACAATTGAAAAGGTATATGTTTTAATCATCCCTTTTTACATTTATCCTACACATCAAAAGGAAATAAGAAAGCCATTGAACCAAGAATAATCTACATATTCATACCACATAGCTTCACAAACTTTAAAAGTGTATTACCATTGAGGGACTTCGTTAACATATCAGCAATTTGATCTCTTGTTGTCACATATTGTATACATATCTTTTTATTTTCAATCAGTTCCCTTATATAATGATATTTGATATCAATGTGCTTTAATCGTTTAACACTATTTGTGTTGGCAATCGTTATGGCAGCTTGATTATCGCAATGCATGATAGCAGGACATACATTACTTACATTGAAATCACATAACACATTAGCAATCCAGCATGCCTCACTTCCAGCCATGCTCATTGCCACGTATTCAGATTCTGCTGATGATAGACTCACAGTACTTTGCTTCTTAGAGCACCAAGATATTAGGCAATTTGAATACATGAAGCAGTAACCAGTAGTGGACTTCCTGTCTCGAAGGTCCCCTCCCCAGTCAGCATCACAAAATCCAACCAAATTGCTATCATCACATTTATAAACTAATCTATAATTCAATGTGTGTTTAATGTATCGCAAAACCCTTTTTAAGTTGATTAATAACATGTTACTAGCGCAATCTTGATATCTACTTAATATTGATACGACAACACAAATATCAGGTCTTGTGCCTGATGCTGCATACATTAAACACCCAACGATCTCTCTACAGATGTTCTCAATATTGCCTTTGCATTTATCATTTTCAAGCTCTTTACAATTAAAATTCTGATCCATGGGAGTTGAAATAGGTTTACAATCATACATATGGAATCTTTTTAACACATTTTCTAGGTAATTCTTTTGACATAATTCTGTAACATTTGTTTTTAAATTCTGCTTTACATTTATCCCCAAAAATTCTGAAATTAGGCCTAAGTCTTTCATTTCAAATTCTTTGTTTAGCATTGACTTTAAATTTGATATATGTTCTTCATTACTACCAAACATCAACATGTCATCGACGTATAAGAGAACATATATTTGTTCTGAATCGTTACATTTAGAGTACAAACATGGGTCACATTTAGATCGTTTAAAACCTTCCCTGATCATAATAGAGTTAAATTTTTCGTTCCAATATTTAGGAGACTTCTTTAGCCCATATAATGATTTATTTAGCTTTACAATATTTTTATCATTGTCATAAGCGCCATCTGGCAATAGTCTTGCGCATAGTAGTTCACTACAGGGATCGCTCCTTTTAGTTCGCTGCTCCTAAATGAACTAGTTCGCTCTTCTATTTCGTCAGCTCCCAGCCAGCTCCAATCAGAGGAAAGCCGAACGTTCGCTTGTTTTGATACTGCTTCTTGGTTTCGTTCTTTTTTAAAGATTTTTAAGTATTAAGTTTTGAAAATAATCAACAACTAACTATACATATTATTCTGTTCCTTGACAGATTAACACATTGCAAAAGCAAAACAAATTCGAATCAACTTTTATTAATCAATAATATACGAGTAACATTTTTTTTTTACAATTATTCAAAAATTATTCTTCTATTCAGGTTAGTTCCTCATGGCACAAACAACATACTTTTGCCGCGTTAAAACTCTTCGTTCGAACAATGTTGCTAAGGACCATAGAGTATGTAGGGCTTAGTTTATAAATTATCCTATCAACATATTGTAACAATGAATAAATAAATAATAACAGACGCGGATGTGCAGTGAGTGAGTTGAGTAACGACTTTAGTTAGTTCGGTTGACGCCACCCTTGCTCATTCGGTCACGAACTAACGAACTATGGAGCGGGGAATGACGGAACTAGTTCGCGTAGTTCATCTGTGGGAGCGGCTCTTACGAACTAGTTCGTTCGCGAACTACACATGACTATCTGGCAAGCTTATGTATACATTCTCTTCAATCTCCCCATACAAAAAGGCTCCGGTTACATCCATTTGGTAAACATATAATTTTAACTTAGTTGCTATAGCCAAAAATAGTCTGAATGTACTCAACTTTGCAACAGGTGCATATACATCATTTAGATTTAATATATCTTTTTGTTCAAACCCTCTGGCCACCAAACGTGCCTTGTACTGAATATTACTATTATTTCGTTTAATTTTAAATACCCATTTACTACTTATAACTTTTTCATTATCAGGCATGTCACAAATACTCCAAGTATTATTATCTTTAAGAGTTTTTAGCTCCCTTTGAATAGCTTCCTGCCATTTACATGCATCCGGACTATTCATAGCTTCACGATAAGTTTTTGGCTCACAGTTATCTAACATTACATTATTACAATTATAGAAAACAGTCTGCTTCCTAATACGTTTGTTTTTAGGATCTACATCACGTCTCACAACCTCACCACACTCATCACTATCACTAGGTTCATATACACTACCCTCAGAATCACTCTGCATGGTGCGCTGAGAGTCATCACTACCCATGGTCGGTGATTGGGAACTGGACATACCTGCAGCACTGGTATCTTCTACTTGAGCGCCTACCTCAACTGTAGCTGGAACCTCCACACTATCCTCTATATAATTGATTGTCTCACATTGTTGTATTGGCTTGACTGGACTGTTGTTCACAAACACAATGTCTCGTTTGGTCTCAACTTCACTTTTCTGTGGAAAATATACTCTATAACCTTTTGTTGTTTCTCCATACCCAACCATAATGCCCTTTTCACCTTTGGCATCCCACTTATGTCTTTTTTCTTTGGGTATGTGGACATAAACAGTAGTACCAAATATTTTGAGGTTATTTATATCATAACTTTTGCTTGACCACAGTTCATATGGAGATTTCCCTTCTATTGAGCTTTTACCAGTTCTATTAATCACATAGGCAGCTGTATTAACACTTTCAGCCCACAAGCTGATAGGTAAATCTTTAGCATACAGCATTGTTCTAGCCGCTTCCACTAAAATCCTATTCTCCCGCTCAGCTACTCCATTCTGTTCAGGAGTAAAAGTTACTGATGTTTGATGTATAATCCCCTTGTTCTGGAACACTTCTCTGACCTCTTTGTTTATAAACTCGGTTCCATTGTCACTTCGAAATATCTTTATTTTATTTCCTGTTTCATTTTCAGCCTGCGATATGAAGTTCTTTATACATGATTTAATTTCGTCTTTTGTTTTCACAAAGAACACTCGCCTGTACTTTGAGTATTCATCTTTAAATACCACGAAATATCTGGAGCCTCCAATCGATGGCTTCTCCATAGGTCCACAGGTATCGGCGTGAATAATTTCGCATACTCTTGACGTCACATTGTTACTTACAGGATACGGCAATCGGTGAATTTTCCCTTTTAGACAACTTTCACATGTTTGAACATTGGCATTTTTAATATTATTATTATTTTTCTTCAGAACATCTTTCACATAAACAATGTTTTGGTGCGCCAATTTTTCATGCCACTCACTCAAATCACAACACACGTCAGCAAGGTTCGCTGTATATGCATTAAAATAGCGAAAATCCAAATAATACATGCTTCCACGTCGCTCAGCAATAGCCATCACCTTGTTTTGTTTATAAAATTTACATTTATTCTCTTCCGTAACGATAACATAACCTCTGCTTGTCGCACAGTTGACAGAGAACAAATTTGTTTTCAACTCAGGAACATGAAGTACGTTGTCAATGGTAGTGTCAATCCATTCACTCCCATTCCAAACTTGCAGCGCCACCTGGCCGCAACCCTTGACATTAATTTTCGTTCCGCTCCCTACTATTACCGATTTATCTTTTACAGTCAAGTATGAATTGAATAGTTTGTAATCACAACACATATGCTCGCTTGCACCCGAATCGACTAACCACTGAGATTTTTGTAACTGTTCATCAAAAACACTGTTGACTATAAAAGCATTACTTTCTTTTTCTTTGCCCTTTTTAAAACGGCACTGGCTCTTTATATGACCCGGTTTATTACAAAAATAACACTTAATATCTGAACGATTGTCTTTAGAGTTACCAAAATTATTGTTATTATTGTATCGACACTCGCTTTGATAATGTCCAAGTCGGTGACACTTATAACACTTTACACCTTTTTTATCTACTTTCTTTGCCACAAACGCCGTAGACGGCGTTGGCCCGCCTTTTTCTTTAATTCTTTCTTCCTCTATCAATAATCTGGCTACCAGGTTATCATAGGTCTGCTTGTCATCAGGAGCAGACTCCCATGCCGAGATGAAATGCTTGTAATCTTCTGGTAGGGACATAAGAACCTTAGTGATAACAAATTTATCAGACATGTTCTCTCCCAGCTGTTTTAACTGATTCTGCATCTCATGTACTTTTGATAAAAACACAGACATCTCTGTTCCTTCTTCGAACTTAAATTGAAAAAAGCGTTGTTGCACAATGTGAATGCTTGTTTCAGATTTTTGTTCATACACGCTTAATAATTTCCTCCACATAGCCGCCGCCGTATCGCACGAGATGATATGCAACATGACTTCTTCCGTCATCCTCGTAACTATCAGCGTTTGAGCTCGCGCATCCTGGGTTTCCCAAGTACTACGCTGAGTATCATCTTCAGGTTTTACTGTTGTCCCGTCCACGATTTTGTAAAGACCTTGACCTCGCAGCAACACGGATGTTTGGAACTTCCAAACATTCCAATTCCTGGAACCCTCCAGCTTCATGACGTTCTGTTGTCCACTTCCACCCTGTGTCGAATCCATTTCACAACCTTCCTGTAGACTCTCCTGCCTTGCCCAATGATAGTAGACAAGTATTTTCCTTCCCGGTGTTCTAACCACAAAAATGGCGTCAACCCACGCCGCCGGTATTTCTGACTATTTTCGCTACAGTATGTATTTGCAATCCTTTAGCCACACTTTTATTAATCCAAGCTAGTTAGTGACCTGGGCCCATAACCTGATGGAATATAAATAAAATAGAAGCGTAATTAACTTGAAAAGAGTTTATTTGTATTACACACAATCGTTCGGTTACAAGCAAAGATCCGCCATGACAGATTTTTACTAGAGAGAGAGAGATATACAATATACTATCTATCCTACTCTTATTACATTGTAATGTCTTTACTTTATTGTAACAATTACCTTCCTGTCCTTCGCCTTCCTGATTCTGTCTACTGTAACCCATCCTTCTTTCGCATTTACTGCTTTCCTGATGTGGTCTATAATTTCGTCCCCGGTTTCTGTATCCTTTGCGGAGGTAACTACGATGGAGTGGAGTGCCGTTTGCTTTAGCGGCTGCTTGATAGGCTGACTTGCCACTACGCTAGCGTAGGAGAACTTCTCCATACGCTGTTCGTTGCTTTTGAGCGCCTCTTTCAAGCTATCAAGTTTCTCACTATTCTCACGCAAGTTGCGGCTATGGTCTTCCAATGCCTTTTTCAAGCACTCCACCTCCGTGCCAGAAACTGCTTTTTTCTCTTCTTCCCCCTTTTTCGTTTGTGTTCCCTTTGTTTCATTTACTGCCATCGCGGGCGGGGCTCTTCCTTTGTCCTGCTCGGATTCCTTGACGAGCAGGTAGAGCCGATCTGCCTGGGCTTTTACTTCTTCCTTAATCTCCCTCTTGATGTTTTTGGAGTTCGTCAAATGTGCCTTTATTTTCACTAGGCAGGCTCTAGCCTCCGCAACTCTTGTCTTTGCCATCGGTGGACTCAGGCTAACAATCTCTACTGATGTTCGCCGTGACGTCTCTGGCGTCATCTTACGCGGGATGTCGTCTGTCGGTTTCTTCTCAAACCTCGATTTAATTGGAGGGGTTTGTTTTTTCGCTGGCTGCCCAGCCTCCCACTCACCCACACTCTTCCTTACGCTTTGCGTGGAGGGTCCGGCCTCCTCTGTAGTGTTAGGTGGGCTTCTGTTAGGCCGGTCTGCTTGTTTGCTAACAGGTGTACGTATCCCCATCATGTCGCTTGGTATGGGTTCAGATTCGAACTAGTCCGACGTCAAAATAGGGTAGTGTAAAGAGTACCCTTGTCTAATAAAATGTGTAAATGTGTATAATTTGTATAAAATGTATAAATAGTATATATATATGGTCAATGAACACTAATAATAAATTGCAACAGCCTATAGACAAGATTCCGAGTAATCTTGTCAAGTGTTGCGCGTACGCGGCCGAGAGGCCAACAGTTGCACCCCCGTCAGTTCCACTAATAATAATATTAGCGGGTCAGATTCAGAATGAAAACGTAACGGAGTTGTCAATGCTCTGCTTGTCAGAAATATAGCCTCTGCGAGAAAATAGTCCAATACCTATAATTATCAAGGATATCCTTGTAAGTAGAGCTTTGCTCTGTCACTTTCTTAATAACGAATTTTGGACTTGGATAACTGTCCGATGTCTCAAAAAAGCCTGTGAGACCGTCTTTCGTCAAAACTAAACAGAAAAACTACAAAAAATTTTCTGACTCTATGTAGAGTCGGTCTCTACCCACCGGGCGACAGGCCCCGCCGAGCCCTTCCAGATAAACCCAAACTCGGCTACTCTAGCCCAAGGGGTTCCTGAGATAGAGCTGCTCAAATTTTAGGCCACCAACACAGGGTTCTTCCCAGAATTTGGCCACCTGCTATTTTCTCCGGAACCGCCCGTCCAAACACCGCCGTGTTCGGGTTCCCCAGAATGGGCACGACGCGATCTATCCCCCTATGCAGTTTTCAGGCCGCAAAAACACCAGGCCCTGAAGGGTCCTGAAAAAGCACCCGTCAGGTAGAGAAGGGCTAACCAATGTCCGCTGCGCAAACCCGAGCGCTCCGCGACCTACGGTTCGGCAGTTATCCGAGTTTGAAATTTCGTTTGACAGTCCGAGAACTGTCAAAGTCAACCCCAAACCCGAGCTATCTTCCTTCCTAGTGGCCGCAGATCGTCCGCGCTTGGACTTCCCCAAATGGGCGCGACGCGGTCTATCCGCCTGAAACACTTTCAGACTGAAAAATTTTCAGGTCCCGAAAACCCCTGAAAAGGCACAAGCCAGGTAGGGGAGGTCAGGCCGAAGCCCCAGAAGAAAACCCGAACGCTCCACGACCCCCGGTTCGGGAGTTGCGCGGGTCTGAAAAAGAATTTGACAATCCGCGAACTGTCAACGTCAATACCAAACCCGGGCTATCTTCCCTCCCAATGATCGTAGAACGTCCGTGCTTGGGTTTATTCGGCCCGTCTCAACCCGCTCTAGCGTGCAAGGTGGTTTTCAGGATCCTGAAAACCAACAGCCACAAAGCGCCTGAAAATGGGCAGACAGGAAGGGTATTGCCCTTCCCCACACAGACAAGAAAACCGCAGCTTTCCAAGCCCAGCGAGTCCGGAGCTATGACTGGCGAAAGCTTTTCAATATGGCGCCCAAAATGGCGGCCGTTAGTCTATTTTTGCCCCCTGTAGACCAAAACTGGTCGAGTTTGGGCTCTTTGGATTGGGCTTGAAGAGACCAATCCAGATCTTGTAGGCTTGCCCTTGAAAAGCTGACCCCTGATTTTTAAAGCACAAAAAACACCTTAAATTTAACAATTTTGACTGCTGCGTAAAAATACCAACCTAAAAACAGTAAAAACTTAACTACACTTATAAATCTAACTAAATCTAATTTTTGGGTAGTATTCCGGAGACAACAAACCCCTTTTTGACACCCCTCGTGTCCACCCTTAAATTTCAAAAATTTATAACTTAAAAACTAGAGAAGATAAAAAGCTAAAATTTTGTACCCGTATAGTCTTTACTGAGGACCTTCGATAATTAAATTAAAAATGGGGGGTCGTCGCGATAAATAATTTATTATTGAATTTTGAAATTTTTGTAAATTTTGAAAACTAAATATCTCCAGAACCACTGAACCTTTTTTGTTGGTCGAAGCGTCGTACTGCTGGTCTCGACGTCCTGCTTCGATGCCGCCTGATGATATTCACCGCACTCCACCGCAAGCTGTTGCACGTGGCCACGTGGTGAGTTGTTTTTCCCGATTCCCTCTACGGGCGAAGCCCGGAAAAATCGGGAAGCAGCTCCAATTTATGGGCGTCAACAAGACGCGTCGTTTGGCACCATAAAAAGTATATGTCGTCGATCTCGTTCCGCCAGCGTATTTGTTTTAAGTTTTATTTTTCTAACTTTTTTCACTATTTCGTGTTTTCTGCTTTCAATTTTGCACTTACACTTGCGCACTTTACTCTATCGGATAGCCCGCACTTTCCCGCAAATTTTGGTGGTTCACTTGACTTAATCACGTAAGAAAAAACCACTTTTTCGTATTTTTCTTTAAAAATTTTTGCGATTTCGAGCTTGCCTAAATAAAGCGAAGCTTCACTTGGGCAACTCTCGCAACCTCAAGACGGAGATTAAGACGGAGGTGCTTGGGGCCATTAACAGACTATATGAAATTGTAAAGGAGTCGGAGAAAAAGAGATTGTCTGTCGCGTCACCTGCCACCGCGTCACAAATGGATCAGACCTACCTACTCACCCCAACTGACGACCAGAGGACTCCGATGCCGACCACAGATGTTCCGACAGAGCTAATGAAGCAGCTCATGGTGAACCTCCAGCAGCACAACCAGGCGTTGGAGGAGTGCCAACAGCACACGCGGGCCCTGTCGGAACATCTGAAGCAGACTCCGCGCTTTGTCGCAGGCCAAGGACCAACCTTCGCTGAGATGGCTGCCGCCCCTAGACAGTCCCTCCAAAAGCCCCTTCACTCAGTAGTCGTCTCATCTGCTGATGAGAACGACACTAGTGAGGGTGTTATAGGAAAACTGAGAGTGGCAGTCAACGCTCGGAGTGAGGGAACAAGGGTGGAGCGGCTGCGCAAGGCGCGGGACCAAAAAGTGATAGTCGGGTTTTCCACCAAAGAAGAGATGGAGGCAGTAAAGGAGAGGATCCGGAAGTCAGGAGGTCTCCGGGTTGAGGAGGTCCAGAACAAGGACCCCCTCATCATCCTTAAGGACGTCCTCTCCTGCCACACAGACGGCGAAATAACTGAGGCCCTGTTAACCCAAAACACCCACCTGTTGGGTGATGTGGCCGTGGCGGATAGGAGGCTGGTGGTTAAATATCGCCGCAGAACCCGAAATCCCCATATTTGACACATCATCCTGCAGGTGTCCCCAACAATATGGCAGAGGCTGACGGCGGCGGGTCGGGCGCATGTTGACCTGCAGCGGGTGCAGGTGGCCGATCAGTCGCCGTTGGTTCAGTGCTCCATTTGCTTGGGGTATGGGCACGGGAGAAAGTTTTGCCGAGAAACCATCCCACTGTGCAGCCACTGTGGGGACCCACATTTGAGGGCGGACTGCCCGGCTTTTGCGACTGGTATTGCACCACAGTGCCGGAACTGCCAGGTCGCGAAGACCGGGAAATCGGACCACAGTGCGTTCGACAGTGCCTGCCCAGTGCGGATGAAGTGGGATAGCCTGGCCAGATCTAGTGTGGCATATTGCTGAGGAGGTGACGGCCGTAACCCAAAGTATCCAAGTTGCCTCTGATACCCACCAGTACAAAGTGGTCCAGGCCAACCTGCGACGGAGTGAGCTGGCCACCAATGAGTTGATGCTGGAGGCTGTAAACCGGAAATTTTGCGTAGCGTTGCTCCAGGAGCCTTATGTGGGTGGGGTGAGAAGGATGAAGGGCTACCGGGGCGTAAGGGTCTTCCAGAGCTCTGAAGGAGGAGAAGGGACTGTAAAGGCAGCAATAGCTGTTTTTGATCACGATTTGGACATCGTGCAGTACCCGCAACTCACCACAAACAACATCGTTGTGGTGGGAGTCCGAACCAGAGCCTGGACGATCACGCTGGTGTCCTTCTACTTCGAGCCCGGAAATCCCTTAGAGCCATATCTGGAGCACCTCAAACGAGTAGAGCAAAAGGTGGGCCCTAGCAGGTTGGTTATTGGAGGAGACACCAATTCAAAAAGTACTTGGTGGGGTAGCGGCTACGAGGACCCCAGAGGGGAACAGATGAGTGGAGCATTGGAGGAAATGGGGTTGCAGATCCTCAACGCGAGTGAGATCCCAACCTTTGATACCGTTAGGGGAGGTGTTAGGTACAGCAGCCACGTGGATGTAACGGCCTGTTCGGCAGACATGCTGGACCTGGTGGACGGCTGGCGAATCGCGGAAGGACTCACGAGCTCCGACCATAACGGCATCACTTTCGGCATACAACTCACTAAATCAAAAGGAACTAAAATAGAACGCACAACCAGAATCTTCAATACAAGAAAGGCTAATTGGAGGCAGTTTCGTGAGAAACTGTCTCAAATTATGCTGCAAAATAGTTTGACAGTTGCGGAACTTAACAACATAAATACAATAGAACAATTAGAACACATAATTAACACATTCACACAAGCCGTAACCGACACATGTACACACACAATTCCAATTAAAAAGAACAAAGAAACACTCACCTTGCCGTGGTGGTCCAAGGAGCTCGCGAGAATGAAAAAGCTGGTCGCCACTAGGAAACGCAGAGTCAGAAACGCAGCGCCGATCCGGAGAGAGATGGTGGTAAAACTGTACCTGGAACAGAAACAAAAGTATGAGGAAGCTGTAAAGAAAGCAGCCGAGGAAAGCTGGAAGGAGTTTTGTGGAAAGCAAGATAGAGAGGGGGTCTGGGAAGGTATCTACAGAGTGATGGGAAGGGTCTCAAAAAGAGAGGAGGATCTACCGCTGCAGTCGCAGGGTGAGATACTGGACGCGAAGGGCTCGGTGAGGCTGTTGGCCGAGACGTTCTATCCCGAGGACCGTGAGGAAGACGACAACATGGACCATCGCCAAACCCGACAACTGGCGGAAATGGTAAACGAGTGGAGTCATGATGAACGGCATGACCCACCGTTTACCCAAAGCGAGCTCGATAGGTCCATGAGGTCGTTCAACCCAAAAAAGGCCCCGGGAGCCGACGGCCTCACTGCCGACATCTGCTCTCAGGCCATTGAATGCAACCCTGAATTCTTCCTGTCGCTGTTGAACAAATGCCTGGCGCACCACCACTTCCCGAAGTCCTGGAAGGAAGCAACGGTGGTTGTGCTCCGAAAGCCAGGCAAAGACTCGTACACCGTCCCAAAATCCTACAGGCCGATTGGGCTCTTGCCTGTACCAGGGAAGGTGTATGAGAAGATGCTGGTTGCTCGTCTCAAATTCTACTTGCTCCCCAGGATTAGTACTCGCCAATACGGCTTTATGCCCCAAAAGAGCACCGAAGACTCCCTCTATACTCTCGTGCATTACATCCGCACAAAACTGGCACAGAGAAAAATCGTCACGCTTGTGTCGCTGGATATAGAGGGAGCATTCGACAGTGCGTGGTGGCCCGCCATTAAGGTTCGGTTGGCTGAGGAAAATTGTCCTGTTAATTTGAGACGAGTAGTCAGCAGCTATCTCAGCGACAGGATGGTCTGCGTGAGATATGCCGGAGAGGAGAGCAGAAGGTCGACCAGCAAAGGGTGCGTCCAGGGCTCCATAGGAGGTCCTACCTTTTGGAATTTGCTGCTAGATCCACTCCTGAAACAGCTCTAAAGTAGAGGCAACTACTGCCAGGCGTTCGCCGACGACGTCGTAATGGTGTTCGTTGGCGAAACGGCAGTAGAAATCGAGGGACAGGCCAATGCCGCTCTCGAACATGTTCGAGCGTGGGGTGTCAAAAACAAGCTCAAATTCGCGCCGCACAAAACCTCTGCGATGGTGCTAACGCGGAAGCTAAAGTACGACACACCACGCTTGAGCATGGGTGGGGTCGACATTGGTATGTCCCAAGATATAAAGATCCTGGGCCTCCTCATAGACTCGAAGCTTACGTTTAATAGGCACATAGCTATCGCCTGTAAGAAGGCGATAGCTATTTACAAGCAGCTGGCCAGGGCAGCCCGGGTGAGCTGGGGTTTGCACCCGGAAGTCATCCGGGTGATATATACCGCAGCAGTTGAGCCAACGCTCCTGTACGCCGCAAGTGCGTGGGCACCAGCCGCGGACAAAGTAGGGGTCATTAGGCAGTTAAATGTGGTCCAAAGAGGGTTTGCGCAAAAGCTCTGTAGAGCCTACCGCACAGTCTCCCTTAACTCGGCACTGGTACTGGCGGGGATACTCCCACTCGACTTGCGCATTCGCGAGGCGGCTGCGCTGTACGAGGCTAAGAGGGGGGTGCCCCAGCCGGTGCTAGGAGACAGGGAGGTAGAGCGGATGGCTCCAGCAATCGAGTCCCCGCACCCTGCAGAGCAGACCACACTGCAGTTCGGCAGCCTGATAGACGAGGAACAATACCGAAACCACAGCGATTTCGCTGTGTGTATTTTCACAGACGGCAGCAAGATTGAGGGCAGGGTCGGGGCGGCGCTATCCTTGTGGAATGGCGCCGCTGAGATGAAGGCCCTCAAGCTTGCTTTGCCGTCTTACTGCACCGTCTATCAGGCGGAGCTATTGGCCCTTCAAAGAGCGGCTGGTGAAGCGCTCAAACGAAGGGAAGACACGTTCGGCATCTTCAGCGACTCCATGGCGGCTCTCCAGTCGGTTGTAAATGTGAGTTCCCCCCATCCCCTGGCAGTGGAAACAAGAGACACCCTTCGCCGCTGTAAGCTCCAGAACAAGAGTGTCTCCTTGTTCTGGATCAAAGCCCACGCAGGATTGGAGGGAAACGAGCGAGCCGACCAACTTGCAAAGGAGGCCGCCCTGGGGTCGAAGAAGAGGCCGGATTACGATTTGTGCCCCGTTTCATTCGTCAAGCGACAGATCCGTATGGAGTCGCTTGACGAATGGAACAGGAGATATAAGTCGGGGGCAACAGCCTCTGGCACGAAGTTGTTCTTCCCTGACGCGGTGGCGGCGTACAGTGTAGTGCGGAAATTCGAGCCGACTAGCTGCACAACCCAAATTCTCACGGGGCACGGTGGGTTCTCTGCATACCTGAAACGTTTCAGGTGTAAGAAGAGCGCATCGTGCGCCTGTGAGCCGGGCAAGGACGAAACGGTCCTGCACATATTGTTAGAGTGCCCTATCACCGCTAGAGACCGGTACGAGGTGGAGCAAAAATTAGGTTTAAAATTAGTTGTAAAAAATTTGCCTACATTAATAAAAAATAATAAAAGTAGAGATATATTGTTAGGATATTGTAGTAAGATAGCAGTAATAGTAAATAATAGAAATAAATAGTATAAGAAATATAGGATACTTAATTATATAATAAGTATATAGTTTAAGTACCGTACTAATAGGAAAAAAAAAAAAAAAAAAAAGGTAACGTATGTGAGAAAAAAAAAAAAAAAAAACAATATCCTATATGTAGAAATAATAGGTTTTAAGTAGTAGGTTTTCAAAATGTACAGTTCAAAATAGTAGACTTATTTAGATATAATTATCATAGTTTTCATCACCCCCTCAGATTGTGACATAAATGTCATGTAAACAAACTGGGACGATGCAATAATGTAAATCGCAAGAAACAGGCCTCCGATCCTGTCAGAGGACAATTGCGTGGCAGGAGTGTGGTTTTAGTCAGTAAGAGTCTGACACTGCTCGGGCTGGCTCGCTCGCGAGTCAGCCCGTCCGTCCATGAGGATTTCCCACTCCTGCCAAAAAAAAAAAAAAAAAAAAAAAAAAAAAAAAAAAAAAAAAAAAAAAAAAAAAAAAAAACCTAACGTAACCTAACCAGAGTCCGCGGCTTCCCCCCGCGACGATAGCACGCTTACAAGGTTGCTCGGCGCTCGAAATCGCAAAAATTTTTAAAGAAAGATACGAAAAAGTGGTTTTTTCTTACGTGATTAAGTCAAGTGAACCACCAAAATTTGCGGGAAAGTGCGGGCTATCCGATAGAGTAAAGTGCGCAAGTGTAAGTGCAAAATTGAAAGCAGAAAACACGAAATAGTGAAAAAAGTTAGAAAAATAAAACTTAAAACAAATACGCTGGCGGAACGAGATCGACGACATATACTTTTTATGGTGCCAAACGACGCGTCTTGTTGACGCCCATAAATTGGAGCTGCTTCCCGATTTTTCCGGGCTTCGCCCGTAGAGGGAATCGGGAAAAACAACTCACCACGTGGCCACGTGCAACAGCTTGCGGTGGAGTGCGGTGAATATCATCAGGCGGCATCGAAGCAGGACGTCGAGACCAGCAGTACGACGCTTCGACCAACAAAAAAGGTTCAGTGGTTCTGGAGATATTTAGTTTTCAAAATTTACAAAAATTTCAAAATTCAATAATAAATTATTTGTCGCGACGACCCCCCATTTTTAATTTAATTATCGAAGGTCCTCAGTAAAGACTATACGGGTACAAAATTTTAGCTTTTTATCTTCTCTAGTTTTTAAGTTATAAATTTTTGAAATTTAAGGGTGGACACGAGGGGTGTCAAAAAGGGGTTTGTTGTCTCCGGAATCACTACCCAAAAATTAGATTTAGTTAGATTTATAAGTGTAGTTAAGTTTTTACTGTTTTTAGGTTGGTATTTTTACGCAGCAGTCAAAATTGTTAAATTTAAGGTGTTTTTTGTGCTTTAAAAATCAGGGGTCAGCTTTTCAAGGGCAAGCCTACAAGATCTGGATTGGTCTCTTCAAGCCCAATCCAAAGAGCCCAAACTCGACCAGTTTTGGTCTACAGGGGGCAAAAATAGACTAACGGCCGCCATTTTGGGCGCCATATTGAAAAGCTTTCGCCAGTCATAGCTCCGGACTCGCTGGGCTTGGAAAGCTGCGGTTTTCTTGTCTGTGTGGGGAAGGGCAATACCCTTCCTGTCTGCCCATTTTCAGGCGCTTTGTGGCTGTTGGTTTTCAGGATCCTGAAAACCACCTTGCACGCTAGAGCGGGTTGAGACGGGCCGAATAAACCCAAGCACGGACGTTCTACGATCATTGGGAGGGAAGATAGCCCGGGTTTGGTATTGACGTTGACAGTTCGCGGATTGTCAAATTCTTTTTCAGACCCGCGCAACTCCCGAACCGGGGGTCGTGGAGCGTTCGGGTTTTCTCCTGGGGCTTCGGCCTGACCTCCCCTACCTGGCTTGTGCCTTTTCAGGGGTTTTCGGGACCTGAAAATTTTTCAGTCTGAAAGTGTTTCAGGCGGATAGACCGCGTCGCGCCCATTTGGGGAAGTCCAAGCGCGGACGATCTGCGGCCACTAGGAAGGAAGATAGCTCGGGTTTGGGGTTGACTTTGACAGTTCTCGGACTGTCAAACGAAATTTCAAACTCGGATAACTGCCGAACCGTAGGTCGCGGAGCGCTCGGGTTTGCGCAGCGGACATTGGTTAGCCCTTCTCTACCTGACGGGTGCTTTTTCAGGACCCTTCAGGGCCTGGTGTTTTTGCGGCCTGAAAACTGCATAGGGGGATAGATCGCGTCGTGCCCATTCTGGGGAACCCGAACACGGCGGTGTTTGGACGGGCGGTTCCGGAGAAAATAGCAGGTGGCCAAATTCTGGGAAGAACCCTGTGTTGGTGGCCTAAAATTTGAGCAGCTCTATCTCAGGAACCCCTTGGGCTAGAGTAGCCGAGTTTGGGTTTATCTGGAAGGGCTCGGCGGGGCCTGTCGCCCGGTGGGTAGAGACCGACTCTACATAGAGTCAGAAAATTTTTTGTAGTTTTTCTGTTTAGTTTTGACGAAAGACGGTCTCACAGGCTTTTTTGAGACATCGGACAGTTATCCAAGTCCAAAATTCGTTATTAAGAAAGTGACAGAGCAAAGCTCTACTTACAAGGATATCCTTGATAATTATAGGTATTGGACTATTTTCTCGCAGAGGCTATATTTCTGACAAGCAGAGCATTGACAACTCCGTTACGTTTTCATTCTGAATCTGACCCGCTAATATTATTATTAGTGGAACTGACGGGGGTGCAACTGTTGGCCTCTCGGCCGCGTACGCGCAACACTTGACAAGATTATTCGGAATCTTGTCTATAGGCTGTTGCAATTTATTATTAGTGTTCATTGACCATATATATATACTATTTATACATTTTATACAAATTATACACATTTACACATTTTATTAGACAAGGGTACTCTTTACACTACCCTATTTTGACGTCGGACTAGTTCGAATCTGAACCCATACCAAGCGACATGATGGGGATACGTACACCTGTTAGCAAACAAGCAGACCGGCCTAACAGAAGCCCACCTAACACTACAGAGGAGGCCGGACCCTCCACGCAAAGCGTAAGGAAGAGTGTGGGTGAGTGGGAGGCTGGGCAGCCAACGAAAAAACAAACCCCTCCAATTAAATCGAGGTTTGAGAAGAAACCGACAGACGACATCCCGCGTAAGATGACGCCAGAGACGTCACGGCGGACATCAGTAGAGATTGTTAGCCTGAGTCCACCGATGGCAAAGACAAGAGTTGCGGAGGCTAGAGCCTGCCTAGTGAAAATAAAGGCACATTTGACGAACTCCAAAAACATCAAGAGGGAGATTAAGGAAGAAGTAAAAGCCCAGGCAGATCGGCTCTACCTGCTCGTCAAGGAATCCGAGCAGGACAAAGGAAGAGCCCCGCCCGCGATGGCAGTAAATGAAACAAAGGGAACACAAACGAAAAAGGGGGAAGAAGAGAAAAAAGCAGTTTCTGGCACGGAGGTGGAGTGCTTGAAAAAGGCATTGGAAGACCATAGCCGCAACTTGCGTGAGAATAGTGAGAAACTTGATAGCTTGAAAGAGGCGCTCAAAAGCAACGAACAGCGTATGGAGAAGTTCTCCTACGCTAGCGTAGTGGCAAGTCAGCCTATCAAGCAGCCGCTAAAGCAAACGGCACTCCACTCCATCGTAGTTACCTCCGCAAAGGATACAGAAACCGGGGACGAAATTATAGACCACATCAGGAAAGCAGTAAATGCGAAAGAAGGATGGGTTACAGTAGACAGAATCAGGAAGGCGAAGGACAGGAAGGTAATCTTAGGATGCAAAACAATAGAGGAAAGGGAAAAGGTAAAAGAGAGATTGGTGAGCGTGGCAGAGGTTCTAAGGGTCGACGATGTAAAGAACAAAGACCCTCTGCTAATTTTGAGAGATGTGTTAGCATACAACACGGACGAGGATGTCATCAAAGCTCTTCGAAACCAAAACAGAGATGTCTTCGAGGAGCTAACGAAAGAGGAAGATCGGGTTGAGGTGTTGTATAAAAAGAAAACCAGGAACCTCCACACGCACCACGTGGTCCTCAGGGTCTCCCCAAAAATTTGGAACAGACTGCAGGATAGAAAGACCGTCCACATCGACCTGCAAAGGATCCGAGTGGCCGATCAGACTCCACTGATCCAGTGCTCTCTATGCCTAGGATTCGGGCATGGAAGACGACTCTGTAGGGAGCAACTGGAGAAGTGCAGCCACTGTGGGGGCCCTCACATGAGGACGCAATGTGCGGATTGGCTGGCCGGAACAGCTCCATCATGCTGCAACTGTGTGCGAGCGAAACTAGAGAATGTAGAGCACAACGCATTCAGCGATGAATGTCCAGTTAGGAGAAGATGCGAGGTTCTGGCCAGAGCCAGAGTCGCATATTGCTGAAGTGGTCACTGGCGAAAGGGCAGGCACCCCAACCAGAAGATACGCAGTAGCCCAAGCCAACCTACAAAGGAAGGAACTGGCAACCACCGAACTCTTCTTAGAGGCCAGTGAGCGGAACATCGCATGGGCACTGATTCAGGAGCCGTATGTGGGGGGGGCTAGGAGTATGAAGAGCTACCGTGGTGCGAGAGTCTACCAGTGCGAGGTTGATGGAAGTGGGACGGTAAAGGCGGCAATAGCCGTCTTTGATAATGACCTGGATGTCATTCCGTACCCGAAACTCACCACTAACAACTTCGTTGTGGTGGGGATCCGGACCAAAGCCTGGGAAATCGCAGTAGTCTCCTATTACTTTGAGCCAGATCTCCCCATAGGGCCTTACCTGGATCAGCTGACCAGTATAAAGTTGGAACTGGGCACCGGACTACTGCTGATAGGCGGAGATGCTAACGCAAAGAGCACCTGGTGGGGAAGCACCATAGAGGACCCCAAGGGAGAAGAGATGTCCGGGACCCTTGAAGAGTTGGAGCTTCAGATACTGAATACTGGCGACACGCCGACCTATTACACGGTAAGAGGCGGCGTGGTATATAAGAGCCATGTGGACGTCACGGCATGTTCGCTCGGTCTTTTTGACATGGTAGACGGCTGGCGGATCGATACAGGGGTAACGAGCTCGGACCACAACACTATCTTATTCTATATAAATTTAAAAAGGGAAAAAGGGATGAACATAATTAGAACGACTAGAAGGTACAAAACTAAGAAGGCTGATTGGGAAGTTTTTAAAATTAAATTGGCAGAGTATAAAATTGCAAATAGCCTTAGTTTAAATAGCATAGAACAGATCAACAATAAACATGAACTAGAACAGTTAGTAGTAAAGTACAATGAGGCAATCGAGAAGGCATGTGACGATGCCATCCCGAAAATTAAAGTTAAAAATAAATTTACCATCCCGTGGTGGTCCGAGGATCTCGCCTTAAAGAAAAGGGAGGTCACAAGGAAGAAGAATCGTGTCCGCAACGCCGCACCGGTCCGCCGAGCGATGGTCGTAGGCGAGTATCTGAAAGCAAAAGAAGAATATGAGTGCCAAGCCAAGAAAGCCCAAATAGCCAGCTGGAAAGCGTTCTGCGAAAAGCAGAACGGGGAAAGCATATGGGAAGGGGTTTATCGAGTAATTAGAGGGACCACCAGGAGAAGAGAAGACCTGACCCTATCGAGCGATGGTGCATTCCTGAACCCGAAGGAATCGGCAGCCTTACTTGCCGACACATTCTTTTCTAGGGACACAGCAGAAGAAGATAACGCAGACCACAAGCTCATTAGGGAAGCAGCCGGTCGGGTAAATGAGTGGTGTCAAGATGAATATCTTGACCCACCATTTGCTCCGCTGGAGCTGAAGACAGCTGTGGACCGTTTCAATCCCAAAAAAGCCCCTGGAGGGGATGGATTCACGTCGGACATCTGTAGTCGAGCGATCTACCAGGACCTGGACGCATTCCTTGCCCTGTACAATAAATGCCTAGAACTGGCGCATTTCCCGGACATCTGGAAAGAGGCAACGGTGGTAGTCCTCAGGAAACCGGGCAAGGAAGATTATACGAACCCCAAGGCATATAGACCGATAGGTCTCCTGCCGGTCTTGGGGAAGGTCCTGGAGAGGATGCTAATAGCGAGAATTAAATGGCAGCTCGTGCCGCGGTTTAGTACTCGTCAGTTTGGCTTTATGCCCCAGAAGAGCACCGAGGACGCCCTCTATACTCTAATAAATCACGTGCAGGACAAGTTGAGGCTGAAGAAGCTAATTGTCCTGGTGTCATTGGATATAGAGGGCGCCTTCGATAGCGCCTGGTGGCCGGCAATCAAAGTCAGGCTGGCTGAGGAAAAGTGCCCGGTAAACATCAGGAGGCTACTAGACAGTTACCTAGACTGCAGAAAGGTAAGGGTAAGGTATGCCGGGGAGGAATGCACAAGAGAGACAAACAAAGGCTGTGTCCAAGGGTCAATCGGTGGTCCCATATTTTGGAATTTGGTATTGGACCCGCTGCTGAAAGACCTGGAAGAGAAGCGTTATTATGTGCAGGCTTTTGCAGACGACATTGTTTTGGTCGTCGATGGCGACACAGCGGCCGAAGTCTCCAGAGCTACCAATGCAGCCCTCGCCCATGTTCAGAGTTGGGGCGTCAGAAATAAGCTAAGGTTTGCACCGCACAAAACCTGTGCGATGTTAATAACCAATAAGCTTAAGTACGACACCCCAATTCTGAGCATGGCCGGGGTCGACATTGGTATGGTACGGAGCATGAAGCTGCTGGGCCTGACCATTGACGACAAACTAACTTTCAGCAAGCACACCAAGGACGTCTGCAAAAGGGTGGTAGACATATACAAACAACTTGCAAGAGCGGCTAAAGTCAGCTGGGGCTTAAATAGGGAAGTAATACACACGATCTACACTGCTACTATTGAACCGATAATTACGTACGCGGCCGGAGCCTGGGCTCCCGCTACGAAAAAGCTGGGTATACGGAGGAAGCTAGGCTCTGTCCAACGAGGATTCGTCCAGAAGCTCTGCAAATCTTACCGTACAGTCTCACTGAACTCGGCGCTGGTACTGGCTGGGATACTACCTCTAGACCTCCGCATACAGGAGGCAGCAGCCCTGTATGAGGCAAGGAGAGGGTCGTCCCGGTTTGTGCCGGATGACCGGGAGATCGAGAGTATGGTGAGGTTTGCAGAGACATCTCATCCTGCCAAACAAATGGCCTTGGAGTTCGTGTGCCTGGCGGACCAACAGCTTGTGGACAGCCATAATGTGCAGGCAGTGCGAATATTCACTGACGGCAGCAAGATTGAGGGGAAGGTCGGCGCCGCATTATCGCTATGGGATAATGAAGGTGAAGTCCAGAACCTCAAGCTTAGCCTCGCCGCGTACTGCACTGTCTACCAGGCGGAACTACTAGCCATTTGCAAGGCAACGGACGTGATCCTCAAGCGTAAGGAGTTGAGCTATGGCTTGTACAGCGACTCAATGGCAGCATTGCAGACGTTGGCAAGCCATGGCTCTCTCCATCCTCTGGCGGTCCGCGCACGAGATAATTTGGCTCAGGCGTTGGACCAAAATAAAGTTGTATCTTTCTTTTGGGTCAAGGCCCACGCGGGCCTGCCGGGGAACGAGCGCGCGGACGAGCTGGTAAAGGAGGCAGCATTGTCGTCACGGAGGAAGCCGGACTACGACCAGTGTCCGGTCTCATTCATCAAGCGTCAGATCCGTTTGGATTCGCTTGTTGAGTGGAACCGGAGATATGTGTCGGGCGAGACGGCCTCGGTGACGAAAATGTTCTTTCCGGACGCTGTAGCAGCCTACCGTATTGTTCAACGGGTGAGGCCGACAGGCGTACTCACGCAGATCCTAACGGGGCACGGTGGGTTCTCAGAATACTTGAACCGTTTCAAGTGTAAGGAGAGCCCATCGTGCGCCTGTGATCCCAACATAGTGGAGTCGGTCCCACATGTTGTTCTTGATTGTCCTATTTATGCGTTAGACCGGTACAATCTTGAGCAGGGACTGGGTGAGCGACTGCATAGGGACACTGTTGCGAAGATAATGTCGGGCAAAAATAGGGATGCACTTATAGCCTTCTGTGAGAAAATAGCTTATAAAGTGATAGACAAAAATAAAAATGATTGAGAAACTATGTTTCATAATATATTGTATATATAGTAGTGTAAACATAGAACCTAAGCACAAAATTGTTAAATAGAGTAAGCAGTAGGTTAAGATAGTGAGGAACATGTTAAGTAGAGTTAAGTAAATGTAATTAAATTAAGAAAATGTGTATTGAGTAGATTTAAGTAAAATGTAATTAAATTAAGAAAGTGTGTATTGCATAGATTTAAATAGGTAAATGTTAGTTTGTTAAGTAAAACGTATGTAAATAAAAACCAAATTTGGAAGAAATTATTTCCCTGGTGTTCAGTACTAAAGCAATGAATAAAGAAAGTAGTCTATTAGATATTTGTTCAAGTGGGAGTCCCACCCACAGAAAGAATGGTGATGGATAAAAGAAAGACACAGTATGAAGCATGGAAGTACGAGAGGCATGTAAAGCGAGAAATGGTATGGATGAGGATTAAGATATAAAATAGGCGCCAATTTCGTTGGTGGAACTAGTCTGAAAAAAAAAAAAAAAAAAAAAAAAACCTAACCTAACCTAACCTAACCTAACCTAACCTAACCTAACCTAACCTAACCTAACCTAACCTAACCTCATTTTGTCCAGGTCCTTAAGTAATGGGTCCAGTAAAAGGTTCCAAAATATGGGACCACCGATTGACCCTTGGACATAGCCCTTGTTTGTCTCTGTCGTGCATTCCTCCCCAGCATACCTTACTCTTACTTTTCTGCAGTCGAGGTAACTGTCAAGTAGCCTCCTGGTGTTTACCGGGCACTTTTCCTCAGCCAACCTGACTTTGATTGCCGGCCACCAGGCGCTATCGAAGGCACCCTCTATATCCAATGACACTACGACAATTAGCTTCTTCAGCCTTAACTTGTCCTGTACGTGCTTTATTAGATTATAGAGGGCGTCCTCGGTGCTCTTCTGGGGCATAAAGCCAAACTGACGAGTACTAAACCGCGGCACGAGCTGCCACTTGATCCTTGCCACTACCATCCTCTCCAGGACCTTCCCCAAGACCGGCAGGAGACCTATCGGTCTGTATGCCTTGGGGTTCGTGTAGTTGTCCTTGCCCGGTTTCCTGAGGACCACCACCGTTGCCTCTTTTCAGATAATAATAATAATAATAAAACGAAAACTTCATGCGCTCATACTTTGGGGCTACAGAGGGGGGAATTAACCTGACTGCGTACCGTGGTCGGATGCTCTCTCTGTTTCAGGTGCTTGAGCCAGCTGTCAACGTTTCGGCCCAACGACTGTCGGATCAGGTACGGGTCATCCAGCGTAACCGTATGCTGGATGATGCCGTACTTGATAGACTACGCCTCGAATCACGGAGTAGCCGTGTCTCACCTGCTTCACCACCGGCCGCGGTGCAACTGGAACCCAGTGCCCCACTGCGACCCGACCATGTTGGTGAAGATGATGATGACGTGGCTATATCCGTGAGTACCCAATGTAACGAGAAATTGAGGAGCGCTTTGGAGGATGCGTTCCGAGAGCACCGCTCCACACCACCTGGACCTCGACTACCTCGTTTGCCCATGCATAAAAAAAATAAGGCGCTGGTGTGTGCTCTAGATTCGCAGCTATCAAATTGTTTTGATAGCAGCAAAGACCTTGCCGATACCCACTCGATCTTGTACTGCGCGGCTGCAGCGGCGTGTCGTGTAGCTCATGTCAAGTTCTCCAATAGTGACAGAGCTGCACGACCAGCTGTACCAGCTTGGCAGTGCAGGATCGAGCATCGTATCGGTGAGGCTAGAGCACTCATCGGAAAGCTTATCTGCTTCAGGGAGGGCAACACTCGCCCTAGGGTGATGCGCTTTGTGAGGCGGGCGTTCTCGGGGACTGATATTAGTTCTCGAGATTATTTGACCTGCGTCACAGAGCGTATCGACTTCCTGAAGCAGAAGATCTATGCATGGGCAAACCGTATACGTCGATACAAGCGGCGAGTGGAGCGGTTCACTCAGAATCGCACTTTCCAAAGCAACGAAAGGTGGGTATATAGGGCTTGGGAGCGACCGGACCAAGGTGTGTCTGATTTGCACCTACCTGATGATGACGCCATGAGTTCATTCTGGCACAGCATCTGGTCGGTGCCGGTCAGGCACACCGAGGGTGATTGGACTCGAGAGGTCGAGCGCGCGTGCGATCTTATACCAGAAATGGGAGCTATTACCATCAGCCCCCAAGATGTAGCACGTGCAGTCCGTCCGTTGCCTAACTGGAAATCTCCAGGGCCTGACGGGCTGCACAATTTCTGGATAAAATGGTTTCAAAGATCGCACGCTCGCTTGGCAGCTCAGTTCCAGTCTGCCCTAGAGTCAAGGTCGCTGCCCCAGTTCCTTACGACAGGAGTAACCCACCTGCTCCATAAATCAGGTAGTACTGCGGAGCCGAAAAATTATAGGCCGATCACGTGTTTACCGACGGTCTATAAAGTTCTTACGTCCATCCTGAGAGCCAAAATTAACAATCATATTGACAAAAATTGTATTTTGTCTGCCTCTCAGAATGGATGTAGGAACGGGTCCCGCGGTACTAAGGAGCTGCTCCTTATTGATGTTGCCATTAGCCAACAGGTTCGTCGTTCTCGAAGAGATCTGTCGACATGTTGGATAGATTACAAGAAGGCCTACGACTCAGTGCCACATACATGGCTCATGAGGGTGCTGGAGCTGTACAAAGTGGATGCAACTTTGCGCACCTTCCTGATGTCGTGTATGGGGCAGTGGAGGACAGTCCTTCACTATCCAGGATGTCGACAGATCCAGGAGAACAGCGAACCGATAAGGATCGAGCGTGGCATATTCCAGGGCGACAGTCTGAGTCCACTGTGGTTTTGTCTGGCCCTAAACCCTCTCAGTACTCTACTGGAGGGCTCGGGCCAAGGCTACCGGTTGAGAAGAGGTGGACAGGTCATATCACACCTCCTTTACATGGATGATCTGAAACTCTTTGCCCCCAACGACTTGCAACTGATGAAGCTACTGAAGGTAACAGAAACCTTCAGTAGCGCCATCAGGATGGAATTTGGTGTGGACAAATGTGCAGTCATGCATGTAAAGCGAGGGGAGATTATGGAATCCGTGGGAACTCAACTCTCGGATTCCATACACCTTAGATCCCTCTGCTCAACCGAAACCTACAAGTATTTGGGTATGTCGGAAGCGTTAGGCATCAGCACTGCTGACATGAAACAGTCGTTGAGGGAGCGCTTCTTTGGCCGCCTGAATAAAGTACTAAATAGTCTTTTATCAGGCGGGAACAAGGTGCGCGCCTTCAACGGTTGGGTCATGCCGGTATTGATGTACTCTTTCGGCATACTCAAATGAACTCAGACCGAACTTGACGCCCTGGATAGGAGGGTCCGCACACTGCTGACCGCAAATCGCATGCATCACCCACGATCATCGGTGATGAGGCTGTATATCCCGCGGAAGTGTGGGGGTCGTGGCTTCTTAAACGCTAAGACCCTACACAACCGCGAGGTATGCAGCCTTAGGGAATACTTCCTCAAAGCTGACGTGGGTATGCATCGAGATGTGGTCGCTGTGGACAAGGGCCTCACCCCGCTCTCCTTGGCAAACGAGAACTGGCGCAAACCTATAGTACTGGATACTAATGACCGCACGGAAGTATGGCAGAGCAAGGAGCTTCACGGACGCTTTTACCGGGTCATACATGGGCCCGATGTAGATCTCTTAGCGTCCGTATCCTGGCTGCGTTTTGGTGACCTCTTCGGGGAAACCGAAGGTTTTGTCTGTGCGATTATGGACGAAGTTATGATGACGAATAACTACCGGAAATACATTGTGAAGGACGGTACGGTTGACATCTGTCGGGCATGCCACCGGCCCGGGGAATCAATCCGACACATTATTTCTGGTTTTTCTCGTCTAGCTAACGGAGACTATTTGCATAGACACAACCTTGTAGCCAGGATTATCCACCAGCAACTTGCTCTTAAATACAATCTTGTGGAATCTGAAGTACCGTACTATAGGTATGAGCCCAACCCAGTTCTCGAAAATGGCAATATCACGTTATATTGGGATCGATCTATCATCACTGACAGGACTGTTGTTGCCAATAAGCCTGACATAGTGGTGATAGATCGACTAGAGCGTCGCACAATGATTGTTGATATAGCTGTCCCTCATGACGAGAACCTCGTGAAAGCTGAGAAAGATAAACAAACAAAATATCTTGATCTGGCTCGCGAGGTTGTCGACATGTGGGAGGTGGATACAGCTGTCATTGTGCTGATAGTCGTGACGGCCAATGGCTTAATAGCCAAGAGCCTCGACGAACACCTAAGGAGGCTCTCGTTAGGCGGCTGGATCAGGGGCTTGATACAGAAAGCGGTACTCCTGGACACGGCGCGTATTGTTAGGAGATTCCTTTCTCAGGAGCCCTGACCACCGGTAGCTTGGACCCTATCCCGATACCGGTGGGCTACTATTTTTTATATTTTTAAATGTTTTTATATTTTGATATTTTAATATTTAAAAATGTAAATTGTATGTATATATTATAAAATAAATGGAATAATAATAATAATAAATTTTTATTGTTCATAAAAAGAGTAAACATCCATCATTTACATGACACTGAAACCCCACACTAGGATACCCTGTGTCGTGGGGGTCAGTCTCTTTCGTCTAAGAACAGTATACAGTATTGTGTTAAAACTGGTTCTGGATTCCGTACATTTTTAGCGAAAAAGTAAAATGAAAAAGTAAAAACTATAATAATACTGAAGGTTTCTAAAAATGTTACAGCTGCTGACAGCGCTTATGGCATCCTGAGAGTGTATGTGTGTATGCGTGTATGCGTGTATGTGTGTATGCGTTTATGTGTGTATGCGTGTATGTGTGTGAGTGTGTTTGAGTGTTGATTTGATGAGAAGTTGGTGCAAGTGATGGTTAGAAGTAGTGTGTTTGTGTGTGCATGGGTTATGAGTTTCTGAGGGTATATGTGTGAATAGGTGGTTTGAGTTAGCTAATAGATTGATATCACATGTTCAGTTTCATCGTAGTTTAAACCTTGAAGCCATTCCGTTACAAGTTTTTTGCATGAGAACTTGGTCAAGGAAATTATGTTCAGGAATTTATTTACTTTGCTGTATAAGTGTGGCCCCATGTAAGAGAACGCTTTATGTCCAAAAACCCTACGGTAAAACGTTTTTCCCCACTTAGGTAGTCTACGTGAACGTTTGTCTTGTACCATGGTGGTTGTTGCTGTGGAATGGAACCTAAGTATGACTGCCCTGATATACAGCTGACGAACTGTTAACATACCAGTGTCTCGATACAGTGCATATGTAGCGTAACGTAACCTTTTGCTATATGATGTTTTTAGGATGGCTCTTTGCGCTCGTTCAGCAGTAATTAAGATGCTTTTGCCTGCAGAGCCCCAAGCTACTATACAATACTACTATACAATACAATAGGATTGCCTGACACAGTGCGTAGTAGGTTGTTTTCATAGTGTTGTGGTCTGCTATCGATCTCAGTTTTCTGAATATGTATAGCAGTTTTCTCACACGTGTGTTCAGGGAGTCAATATGCCTACTCCAAGTCAAGTTTTGATCAATGTTAATGCCAAGATACTTTATGCATTCGATCTGTTCAAATGTGGGACAGTTGCAGGTACATCCCGGGAAGTAGATACAGCTATGGAATTTGAGTGAGGGTTCTGGAGCAGATGATTTTTTGTTGATTGCGAAATTAACTATTTTTGTTTTTGCAACGTTAAGTGTCAACAAGTTGTACTGTAGCCAATTAGAAATAGTCATCATCCCACACTCTGCGGCTCTGTAGACTTCTTCTCAGGACTTTCCGTAAAAGATGACAGCCGTATCATCGGCATACGCAAAGATCTGTGCATTGTTGAGGTTCAATGAACAGAGACCGTTGACATATAGTAGGAACAAAGTAGGGCCCAGGACACTGCCCTGAGGCACTCCGTATCCAACATTGGCGAGGGGACTCTGGATATCACCCAAGCAGATCTTTTGTTTGCGTTCTGTCAAATACGAAATAAACCAATCCAGTGCAGTGCCCCTAATGCCATTGTATTCCATTTTCTGGAAAAGGATCGGTTTCGACACAGTCTCAAAAGCCTTCGCAAGGTCCAGGAAGACACCTCCACATCTTAGCCCTCTGTCAAGTTGGTCAACAACAAAGTCTACTAAATTAGTGACAGCGTCCTCCGTGGACCTGCCATTGCGAAAGCCGTACTGTTTTGTGGAAAGCAACTTCTTGTCTTCCAGATATGTCAACAGCCTCTTATTCACTAGTTTCTCCAGTATTTTTGACAATGACGTGAGCAGTGATATTGGTCTGTAGTTTGACACCATAGTTGCATCACCTCCCTTATGAATCGGACACACATTTGCTATCTTCATTTGGGGTGGGACTTTTCCATTAAACATGCTTAATTTACAAATGTGCGCGATGGGAGCTGCAAGACAGTGCTGAGTGAGTTTGAGGACCCGATTTGGTATGCCATCCCATCCAGGAGCTGAGTCATTTTTTAGGCTTGACAGAACTGATTTCACTTCCATCTCATCGGTAGGGTTCATGAAAAAGGAGTTAATTGGTGAAATATCCGTACTCTCAGTTGTTTTGATCAATTTAGCTAGGTCGGTTTCCGATTTTTTTAGACGCAGTAAAGTGTTTTTAGCTAATTGTTCTCCTATATTGGCAAATAAATTATTCGCCATGTCCAGCGCAACCACTGGATCAGGATTGACATTTAGGAGGGCCATATTAGACGATGTCTTATTGTTCAGGTTACAGATAGATTTTACTACAGCCCATGTATTTTTACTGTTGCCTTTCGAGCTTTCCAGTAGGGCTTTTTCGTGAGCGATTTTTAAGTTCTGTATAATATTGTTACAAGTGTTTCTATATGCTTTGTACTGTTGATGTAAGGAGTGGTTGTCAATATTATCTTTTTTCCTTGTTTCACTATGGAGGGCATCTCTTTTCCTTAAACATTTCAGCAGGTTTGCTGTCATCCAAGGCCTTCTAATCGACTTAGAGTTACGCACTATTTCTTTTTTTGTATGTCGTGTTATGATTTCTTGCAGGATTGTCGTTAGTTAATTTGTCGCCTCATTCACATCATGGTGTTGCATTATTAAACTCCAGTCTGCATCCTCAACATCCGATATGACACTAGCATAGTCGATCGTAATCTTGTATTTGCTTCTGCGTGTAGAAGACAGTAATTTTGATGTATCCATTGATACACCAACTAAGACTGTGTCGTGGTCTGTCAAACCAGTTTCGCAGATTACAGTTTTAGTGACTTTATTGGTTTTAAAAATAGCGTGTTCGAGACAATTAAGTTCACGTGTTGGAAGTTGGTGACCTGGGTAGAAACCGTGATGGCTTGTGACATCAAGGTATTCACTTGCGCGTTTGTCTTCAGTTCCAATTTTGATGTCAATATTAATGTCACCAATTATTGCAACGGTTGATGTAGTGCAAGTTTGGAGAATAATATCCAAGGATTCACAAAAATTTCGAATATTAAAAATTGAAGGTGACCTATATATTGCACAGATTGTCAGTTCTGTGTTTATACGAATCAATAGGCAGTTTGCATCTTTAAATGGTGGTTCGGTAATTGTGACATCTAAGTCATTTTTGTGGAGGATTGCAAGATCATCGTTTTGATGTCCGGGAAATGCGCCAATTCTAGGCATTTGTTGTACAGGGCAAGGAAAGCGTCCAAGTCCTGGTATATCGCTCGACTGCAGATATCCGACGTAAATCCATCTTCTCCGGGAGCTTTCTTGGGATTAAAACGTGCCACGGCTGTCTTCAGCTCCAGTGGTGTAAATGGTGGGTCAAGATGTTCACCTTGACGCCACTCATTTACCCGACCGGTTTCTTCTCTAGTGAGGCTATGCTATGGCTAATGGCTATGTTTTTTTTCTTATTTGGACGATCGTAGTAAGTGGACGTATCGAACAATAATTTAATATAAACAAATAATCACTTGCGTAATTTGTGACCTAGTTTTCGTAAATATCCGGCAGTAGAGCAAACTGAGTCATCGTTTTGTTTTATGTAAGGTGGATTTGTGAAGATGACTAGTTATTAACAAGTGAATAACCTAATCACACAAATGGAGGATAGCCCCTTCAGCCCGAGAAGTAGGTGCGCTCGCTCTCCGCCGCCTGCAGGCGCGCGCGCAGCCGCACCCGCTCCTGCTCCTCAAGCGCCGAGCCAAAGACGCGATGACGTTGAAGCAATATCGACGCCCGAAATTCAGAGCTGGATGACGAGTATTGACCAGAGCCTTCAGGAGGTATGTGCTATCGCAGCAGAAGGCAAGCTAAATTCTGACCAAAAAATGCGCATCAATGCCTTATGCCGAAAGGTTGGACATGGAACATCGCAGATGGCCGTGCAGTACCAGTCCATCAAATACAAAGCCCTACAATCCCATAATGCTTTGAAAGCACTTGAGAGTCAGCTCGACCTTTCACAGCAACTCAAGGAGCTCAAGCTGAAAGTCGGAGAATCTATAAAGCCTGCTGTGGGAACCTCCTTTTCGGACATGGTGAAGAAAGGAGCAAACAACTTCATCCAGCCGTCAAAAGTAAGTTCTGTGGCCATTTACCCGCAAGACAAATTGAGGTCTAGTGATGAGACAAAGTCACTCGTCCAAAAAATTATCTGCCCTGAACAGATGAAACTTCAAGTTAGAGGTCTGCGCAAGACCAGAAATGGCGGAGTCATCATCAGCACCGAGACGAAAGACGATATCGAGAAGCTGAGGAAATCGGAGCAGTTATCTCAGTCAGGTCTAACAGTCGATGAGCCTTTCAAAAGGAAGCCAAGGGTTGTTATCCTAGGAGTGCCGTCATCCATGGCAGAAAATGAAGTATTTGCGTGCTTATACCACCAAAATCTTGCCGAGACACTACAGGACTGCAGCCTTGAGAAGTTTTTGACCTTGATTAGATTGAGCCACAAGTCAGGTAAGAAAGACGCTGACCACTGCAACTACGTAGTAGAAGTACCTGCAGCCATACGCAAAGCCCTGATCTCAAAAGACCGAGTATTTGTGAATTGGTCATCGTGCCCTGTCAGAGACTTTACGTTGGTCACACGGTGCTACAAGTGCCAGCAGTATGGTCATGCCGCCAAGTTTTGTCGGCAGACGTCACATACCTGCGGTCACTGTGGCGATCAAGGACACTCGATTAAAGAATGTCCAAAAAAGGAAACTGAGCCAAAATGTGCCACTTGCTCGCATTTCAAAAAGCCAGACAAGCACAGCACAGGCGCTGCGGACTGTCCAGCGAGATTAATGGCCGAAAAAAGGTACATTTATTCCATTGACTATGCAGGCGCCTGAGAGCGCCGTTTATAAGTTTTTTATTTAGACCACTCTTTAGACTTTATATCTATTCTAGTACCATAGTTATGATTAACAATGTAATTAATGATTTAGATGATTTCTCTGTTTCCGAGTCAAAGGTTTGTGAAGCTGAGAATTGCAAACAATATCTTTCTGGGTACAAAAGTCCACTAACCATATTAACACAAAATATTCGTAGTATTTTTAAGAATTTTGATAGCTTTTGCACCTTTCAGCAACGTTTAGACATAAATTGTGACGTTTTTGTTTTGACTGAATGCTGGCTTGCCAAACAATATAACATACCATTAATACCGGGTTATGGAATGTACAAAAGTAATAGGAATTACAACCAAAATGATGGAGTGGTTGTTTATGTAAGGAATCATTTAGAGGTGTCAGTTGAGGAACCAAATATGCACGACTGCAACAGTTTGGTTGTGAGGATCGGATCAGATTTTGCAATATTAGCGTTATATCGACCTCCTTCCTTTAAAAATGTTAGCAATTTCACGGAATCGCTGAATGATGTCTTGCAGGACCTGTCATCCATCAAAAACACGGTTGTGATTGGAGATATAAATATCAATATTCTCCCGGGAAGTTCTGATGCATCTGCTCAGGACTACCTTAACCTATGTGCATACCATGGCCTGCTCCCCGCACATAACTTTCCTACACATCATAGTGGCTCCTGCTTGGATCATGTCATGCTAAAATCATATTACCCCTCGCTTGCAATCGTTGTTAATTCGACAATAACAGATCACAATGCTGCCCTACTAACCCTAGATTGTAACATAGCTAAGCAAAACACTCGCACAATTTTAAAATTGAATAAAAATGAACTTGAGGAAGATTTGCGCGTCATCAACTTTAATCCAGTCTATAATTCCGCTGATCCGCAGTATTGTATGTTGTATGTAATAGAAAATGTACGACATGCAATTCAGAAAAATACGGAAATTTTGCAGTTGAGCAACAAAAATTGCAACTTAAAACCCTGGATCACAACAGGTCTTATCCGCTGTATGAAGCATAGAGACAAACTGCACATGAAAGCTAAATCTCGACCAGAGAATGCAGTGATACTATTGACATACAAAAGATATCGCAATTTTTGTAATAACCTTCTCAGAAAAATTAAATGCAGTTACGATAAAATTGAACTGGAAAAGGCTGGAACTAATACTAAAAGAATCTGGCAGTATGTAAGAAATGTTACATACATATCAAAACAAAAAGAATCTTCGTCAGGTTTATTGCAAGCAAACACGTCACAACTGACATCTGCAAACATAGCAAATAACTTTTTTGTTAATGTGGGAAAATGCTTGGCAGAAAAAAATCGGGGTCAACCACATTCCACACAGTACCTAACAAGCAGTCCTTTTATGGGTCGCAACACTCTAACATCCTTTGCAATGCTAGATACTGATGAGACTGAGGTTGAAAGTATAATTATGACCTTGAAAGACGACTGTGCCGTTGGCTGGGATAATATATCCACTAAAATTCTCAAACAGTTCAAGCATATTTTAGTACCACCACTTACTTATACTTTCCGCATCTGTTTATCTTCAGGTATTTTTCCCGCGTGTCTTAAAAAAGCGATTGTTGTGCCCGTCTATAAGTCGGGTAGTAAAGAGCAAGTGACAAATTACAGACCTATTTCTGTACTGCCCTGTATGTCGAAAATATTAGAGAAAATTATGAACAAAAGATTGTTTAAATATCTGGAGGATAAATCTATTTTGTCTGAGCGGCAGTTTGGATTTAGGCCTAAAGTATCAACTGCCGATGCCGTACATCATCTGACCGACTATATAGCACAGGAACTGGACAAGGGCAGCCACACAGTAGGAATTTTCCTGGACCTCGCCAAGGCTTTTGACACAGTTTCAATTCCCATTCTGTTGCGCAAGCTTGAAACTTTAGGTGTAAGAGGCACCCAGCTGCAACTCTTTAAAAGTTATTTAGAAGATCGTACCCAGTGCGTAAAGATTGACAATGTACTCAGCGCTGATCTAAAAAATACGTTTTTTGGTGTTCCCCAAGGAAGTATTTTAGGGCCCACTATGTTCTTAATATACATAAATGACCTTTGCAAATTAAAGCTAGAACATGGTATGATCATATCTTACGCTGACGACACTGCTCTACTTTTCTCGGCTGACTCAGAAACTGAAGTGTACAAGTTTGCGCAACACGGGTTCAATATTGTAAATAATTGGCTCCATCATAATTCATTAACACTTAATACGGATAAGACAAATTTCATTAAGTTCTCGATGCGGAAACAAACACCTATCATTGCCCCAAAGCTGTATGCTCATTGTTGTTCAGCCCCTCTAAATAGTGAGTGCATGTGTCCCAATATTAAAATGACTAATAAAATAAAATACCTTGGTATCATTATAGACGATACCCTTTCTTTCAAACCATACATAGACGCTTTACATATTAGAATTCGCAAGCTTATATTCATATTTAAAAAGCTGCGATATATTGCAGACCCAAAACTAATTAGGCAAGTTTACTTTGCTCTGTGTCAGTCAATTCTGACGTACTGCATTACCTCATGGGGTGGGGTGGGTAAAACTTTGTTACTACCCATCGAGAGAGCGCAAAGAGCGATCCTCAAGGTGTCTACTTGTCGCCCTTTCCTATTTCCCACTAACCTTCTCTATAAATCTTGTGAAGTACTAACAGTTCGACAGTTATTCATAATGAGCACCGTACTTAAACAACATACAGCCCTTCCATATTGCACAGAATTTACTAAAAAAAGACGGAAAGATTTAGTTTGCGTTAATAATAGCACAAAACATGCTTTCACGACCAAATTTTATATGTTCCTTGGACCACTATTATATAACAGACTAAACGCACTAACAAACATTTATCCCCTAAATTATTGTAATTGCAAGAAGACTCTCAAGGAAACTCTTCAAAGTATGTCCTATGAAGACACAGAGAAGTTATTAATTGTATTAGGATAGAGATTGTTCGTATTTTATTTAAATCTAAGATAATTATTATATTATTATTTTACATTTACACCTTGAAACATATTATATAAGATGACTAGTATATAACGTTTATTTTAGATGTGATTATTTAACAAGAAAAAAGAATTGTACCTACCTCTTATCGCCTGAAACACAGGATTACCTAGTTCAGGCACATAACATGTGTCAACTTTACGTAAATTTAAGCCAAAATTGTATTTATTATTTACCTTATGATTGATGAATAAACATTATTATTATTATTATGGTTTGCGTTGTCTTCTTCAGCTGTGTCCTTTGGAAAGAAAGTGTCGGCAAGTAAGGCTGCCGATTCCTTCGGGTTCAGGAATGCACCATCGCTGATTAGGGTCAGATCTTCTCGTCTCCTGGTGGTCCCTCTAATGACTCTATATATCCCGTCCCAAATGATTTCTCCATCCTGTTTTTCGCAAAAAGCTTTTCAGCTGGCTGTCTGGGCTTTCTTGGCTTGGCACTCATATTCCTCTTTCGCTTTCAGGTACTCGCCTCCGACCATCGCTCGGCGGACCGGTGCAGCATTGCGGATGCGATTTTTCTTCCTTACGACCTCCTTCTTCTTAGAAGCGAGGTCCTCGGACCACCACGGGATATTAATTTTTTGCTTTTTTTTAACTTTTGGAATGGCCTCGTCACATGCTTTCTCGATTGCATTTTTATATCTTATTACCATTTGTTCGAGGTCATCTTTATTTTGTATTTGGTTTATATGCTCCAAGCTTATATTATTTTGAATTTTGAATTGCCCTAATTTATTTCCGAAAATTTCCCAATTTGCTTTCTTTGTTTTATACTTTCTTGTAGTCCTAACTATACTAGTCCCTTTTTCCCTTTTTAGTCTAACGTTGAAAAGAATTGTGTTGTGGTCCGAGCTCGTTACCCCTGTATCGATCCGCCAGCTGTCTACCATGTCAAATAGGAAGAGCGAACATGCCGTGACGTCCACATGGCTCTTGTATACTACGCCGCCTCTTACTGTGTAATAGGTCGGCGTATCGCCAGTATTCAATACCTGAAGCTCCAACTCTTCAAGGGTCCCGGACATCTCTTCTCCCTTGAGGTCTTCTATGGTACTTCCCCACCAGGTGCTCTTTGCATTTGCATCTCCGCCTATCAGCAGTAGTCCGGAGCCCAGCTCCAACTTTATATTGGTCAACTGATCCAGGTAGGGCCCTATGGGGAGACCTGGCTCAAAGTAATAAGAGACTACTGCGATTTCCCAGGCTTTGATCCGGATCCCCACCACAACGATGTTGTTAGTGGTGAGTTTCGGGTAGGGAATGACATCCAAGTCATTGTCAAAGACGGCTATTGCCGCCTTTACCCTCCCACTTCCTTCAACCTCGCACTGGTAGACTCTCGCGCCCCGGTAGCTCTTCAAACTCCTTGCCCCTCCCACATAAGGTTCCTGAATCAGTGCCCATGCGATGTTTCGCTCACTAGCCTCTGAGAAGAGTTCGGTGGTTGCCAGTTCCTTCTTTTGTAGGTTGGCCTGGGCTACTGCGTATCCTCTGGTTGGGGTGCCTGCCCTTTCGCCAGTAATCACCTTAGCAGTACGCTACTCTGGCTCTGGCCAGAACCTCGCACCTCTTCCTGACTGCGCACTCGTCGCTAAAAGCGTTGTGCTCTGTGTGTTCGAGCTTTGCTCGTACACAATTACAGCAGGATGGCGCTGCTCCGGCCAGTCATTCAGCGCACTGCGTCCTCATGTGAGGGCCCCCGCAGTGACTGCACTTCTCCACTTGCTCCCTACAGAGCCGCCGTCCGTGCCCAAAACCCAAACATAGGCAGCACTGGACAAGTGGAGACTGGTCAGTCACTCTGACCCTTTGTAGGTCTATGTGGACAGACTGTCTATCTTGCAGTCTGTTCCACAGTTTTGGCGAGACCCTGAGGACCACGTGGTGAGTGTGGGGGTTCCTGGTCTTTTTCTTATAGAGCACCTCTACCCGGTCTTCCTCTTTTCTGATGTCTTCGAACACATCTCGGTTTTGATTTCGAAGACCTTTGAGGATGTCTTCGTCCGTATTATAGGTGAGGACGTCCCTCAACATCACCAACGGGTCTCTGTTTTTGACATCCTCAAACCTCAAAACCCCCCCCACACTTGCCAATCTCTCCTTAATCTTCTCTCTATCCTCTTGCGTTTTGCATCCCAGTACTATTTTCCTATCCTTTGCCTTTCTAATTCTGTCGACTGTCACCCACCCCTCCTTCGCGTTGACCGCCTTCCTGATGTGGTCTATTATCTGCTCTCCGGTTTCAGTTTCCTTCGCGGAGGTTATCACGACGGAGTGGAGTGTCGTCTGCTTTGGAGACTGCTTGACAGGCTGACTTGCCACTACGCCAGCGTACGAGAGTTTCTCCATACGCTGTTCATTGTTCTTTAGCGCTTCTTTCAGGCTGTCAAGCTTCTCATTGTTTTCTCGCAGGTTGCGGCTGTGGTCTTCGAGTACCTTTTTAAGGGACTCTACTTCCGCATCAGAAAACACTTTTCCCCCTTCTTCATGAGCTTGCGTCCCTTTCGTTTCCATCTTGGCCATTTGGGGCGGTGCTCGTCCCTTGTCCTGCTCGGACTCCTTAACTAGCAGGTAGAGCTTATCTGCTTGGGCCTTGACCTCGTCCTTAATCTCACGCTTTAAATTTTTAGGAGTTCGTAAGATGGGCCTTTATCTTCACGAGGTAAGCTCTAGCCTTCGCAACTCTAGTCTTCGCCATCGGTGGACTCAAGCTGACTATCTCAACGGATGCTCTCCGTGCCGCTTCTGGTTTCAGCTTAGGTGGAGCGGCTTCTGCCGCCTTCCTCACGTAGCTCACTTTTATTGGGGGGGTCGACTTCTTTGCCGGCTGCCCGGCCTCCCATTCTCCCACACTCTTTCTGACGCTCTGTGTGGAGGGTTCGGCCTCCTCTGCAGCGTTTTGTGGACTTTGGTTTGGCCGGTTTGCCGTCTTACTGACGGGTGTACGTATTCCGATCATTTTGCCTGGTATTAATCAGATTCAACTAGTCCGACGTCAGTGAGGTATTGTATAGAGTACCCCAGTTGTATAAAATATATAATAAAAGTGTATAAATAATAGTGTATAAATAATAGTGTAAAGGGCAGTCAAATACTAAAACAAATAACAACCATAAAAAAATTTAATAGTCTTATCAACTGGTCTGTGTACGCGGCTGGGAGGTCCACAGGTGCACCCCCGCTAGTTCCGCTAATAATAATATTCGCGTGTCAGCGGAGAAAAAAACGAAAAAGAAAAATTAAGACAAGAAACAGGGCAGTCACTACTCTGCTTGTCGGAAATGGAGACGCAAATGCCAAAAACTCTTGGTGGGGAAGCCAGAAGATAGATCAAAGAGGGATTGAAATGGCCGGTACCCTAGAAGAGATGGGATTGCTGGTGCTCAACATAGGCGACACGCCGACGTTCCACACGGTGAGAGGAACCACACTGTATACCAGCTTTGTGGACGTCACAGCATGCACTGCGGATATGCTTGACCTGGTTGAGGACTGGAGAGTGGACGAAGGCATGACGAGCTCAGACCACAACACCATCACTTTCAAAATAAAATTAGAAAGGTCAAAAGGCTTTGACATAAGCAGAACCACAAGGATATTATATAACAGTAAAAAAGCAAACTGGGCGCGATTTCGTGAGAAATTGAGCCAGTTGCTTCAAGAAAACAATATGACCAAAATTGAATTAGAAGAAAACATAAATAATAAAACCGAATTAGAACTCAAAGTAGAACTATTTATAGTAACATAGTAGTAGAAGCATGCAACTTTAGTATACCGAAACTAAAACCAAATAACAAAATTAAATTACCTTGGTGGTCCAATGAGCTCGCCATGATGAAAAAGGAGGTCGCCACTAGAAAGCGCAGAATCCGCTGTGCAGCCCCGATCAGGAGGCAAAAAGTCGTAGGGGAGTACCTGCAATCGAAAGAAAAATATGAGCAATCGGAAAGAGCGGCCCAAACAGAAAGCTGGAAAAGCTTCTGTAGGAAACAGGATAGAGAGGGACTCTGGGAGGGTATTTACAGGGTAATAGGCAGGACCACAAAAAGACAGGAGGACCTACCCCTGACCAAGGAAGGGAAAATACTGAACCACCACGAATCTGCCACTTTGCTGGCGGAAACTTTCTATCCTGAGGATAGGGAGGAAGAGGATAGTGAGGAGCACAGACGTATCAGGATGGTGGCTGAAAAAGCAAACGAAATGGGCCACGATGAAGAACATGACCCACCGTTTACTCAGGAAGAGCTAAACATAGCCATACGTAGCTTCAATCCCAAAAAAGCCCCGGGAGCAGATGGCCTTACGGCCGATATCTGCCAGAAATCTTTTGATCATGATCCGGAACTCTTCCTATCACTGGCAAACAAATGCCTAGAGCTGGGCTACTTCCCGAAGATCTGGAAGGAGGCAATAGTAGTGATCCTGAGGAAACCTGGTAAAGAGAACTACACAGCTCCTAAATCATATAGGCCAATAGGACTGTTGCCAGTGATGGGAAAAGTCCTGGAGAAAATGCTGATAGGAAGGGTGAAATGGCACATTATACCTGGACTTAGCACACGCCAGTATGGTTTTATGCCACAAAAGAGCACAGAAGACTCCCTCTATGACCTGTTAGAGCTCATACGCAAAAAACTGGAAGACAAGAAGTTGATCGTCATGATATCACTGGACATAGAGGGGGCCTTTGACAGTGCATGGTGGCCGGCCATAAAAACCAGGTTCGCGGAAACGAAATGTCCAGTAAACGTGAGAAGAGTGGTGGACAGTTACCTGAAACACAGGAGGGTCAGGTTAAGGTACGCGGGACAGGAGGTAACCAGGGCAACTAACAAAGGCTATGTTCAAGGATCGGTAGGAGGCCCAATTTTTTGGAACATACTACTCGACCCCCTACTAAAAGGTCTGGTACAAAGGGGAGACTACTGCCAAGCATTCGCCGATGACGTAGTTTTGATATTTGATGGGGACTCAGCGATGGAGGTCCAGCGACGTGCCAATGACGCTCTCGGGTATGTTCATCAGTGGGGAGTCAGAAATAAGTTGAAGTTCGCACCGCAAAAAACGAATGCAATGTTAACCACGCGGAAACTTAAATATGACACCCCACTGTTGAGCATGGGCGGGATCGATGTTGGTATGTCGCGGGAAATCAAAATCCTGGGGCTGACCATTGACAGCAAGCTGACGTTTAAAGCCCATGCATCTAATGTATGCAAAAAGGCGTTAAACCTGTACAAGCAGTTGTCAAGGGCAGCCAGGATCAGCTGGGGACTCAATCCGGATGTCATACGCTCCATCTACACGGCAGTAGTCGAACCAACTATACTGTACGCGGCAAGTGCGTGGGCACCAGCAGCTCAGAAGCTGGCGACGCGCAAGCAACTAAACGCGGTCCAAAGGGGGTTTGCACAGAAACTGTGCAAATCCTATCGCACAGTCTCCCTAAACTCGGCACTGGTTCTGGCCGGGATACTACCCCTCGATCTCCGAATACTAGAAGCAGTGGCTCTATATGAGGCAAGGAGGGGTGTGCCTCGGCCGGAGCTAGGAGACAGAGAGATTGAGCGACGCACCGCGTTTGACAGAACCCCACACCCGGCCAAACATATAAGCCTGCAGTTCATGTGCCTGGCAGACCAGGAGCAACACAGTAACCACTGCACTCAAGCAGTGCGGATATATACGGACGGCAGTAGGATTGAGGGCAAGGTTGGGGCATCATTGTCTCATTGGAGCAATGATGTTGAAACCAAAGCCCAAAAACTTAAGCTGTCGCCCCACTGTACCGTCTACCAGGCGGAACTGCTGGCTGTATGTAAGGCCACAAGGGAAATTTTGCGTAGTCCGAAAAACAGTTTTGCTATCTATAGCGACTCTAGGTCGTCTTCGGAAACAATTGCAAACCACCGCTCTCTCCATCCCCTTGCACTCGAAATTCACGAAAACCTGCGACACTGCAAGGACCTGTCCCAAAAAGTCGAACTTTTCTGGATAAAAGCTCATGCGGGACTGGAAGGTAATGAAAGAGCGGACCAGCTGGCTAAGGAAGCCGCCCTTACAACCAAGAGGAGACCAGATTACGACCAATGCCCGATTTCATTCGTCAAGCGGCAGATCCGGGCAGGTACGCTTGACGAGTGGAATCATAGGGAGATACAGATCTGAGAGCACAGCCTGCGTGACAATGATTTTCCCGGACGCCATACAAGCGTTTAGGCATGTTAAAAGACTAAAACCAACAGGAATACTCACACAAATACTGACAGGGCATGTGGGTTCTCCGAATACCTGAACAGGTTCAGGTGCAAGGAGAGCCCATCATGCATATGCGACTCTGACAAACAGGAAACTGTCGAACATGTACTGATAGACTGTCCCGCTTATGGCCAAGAGAGATACGAGATTGAGCAGGATTTAGGTATTGGGGTAACGAGGGAGACGATAAACGCTCTGATAACAAGTAAGGAGACAAGTGACAAATTTGTTGAATATTGTATAAAAATAGCCGTAAAAATAATCAATAGGAACTAGTAAATGACTATGCTTAGTATTCATATTTGTTTATAATATTTAACAGTAGCATAACTACTCATAAATCATTGAAAAATGTCCGGAAGTATGGCAATAAATCCGACAAATTTGTACCTAGATCAAAATATATAATGAAATGTTAATATTTGTGAAAAAAAAAATGAGTGAATGTAAGGATAAGAAATGTTAAAGAAATGAGACTATCTCTAGAATTAAAAATTGGATGGTAAATAAAAATTGTTAAATATATTAAAATTAAAGTAACACATTTAAATAGGTGCTCTGGAACAGCGCCACTTGTTCTTTCCAAAGCAAAGAAATTGTCAACGATAAACAAGGCCACGGGCGTGTTGTCTGTGGGTGCTGTAAGGCAGGAGTGTGGTTTTAGTCAGTAAGAGTCTGACACTGTCCAGGCTGGCTCGTATGTGAGGCAGCCTGGCCGTCCATGAGGATTTCCCACTCCTGCCAAATAATAAAAAAAAAAAAAACCGAGTCCTACCGCGCCCCTCGGCGCAAGCAGATCACTTTTAAGTCGCGCCGCGCTAATAAATATCGAAAATTGGGTTTTTTCGTGAAAAATAATAAGTGTGATACACCAATAGAAGCGCGCTAATGAGACGCACACAATAGTGAAAATTTTAAAGTGAAAAGTGGAAAATTGTGAAAGTTATCGGTGAAAAACCAGATTTCAGTAGCTTTGAAGCGCCACGCCGCTCGATTTTGAGTGGTGACAAGTGAATCGGCAAATGCAGCCAGGTGGCACTCGTGAAGACCTACCTCTGGACACCAAATTTGGAATTTTCTGAGTTGGGGTTGCGGAGATATCAAAGAAAAACCAAACACCACGTGACACGTGGGAAGAGATCCCGAGGGTTGTGACTGGATTCACAAGAATTTTCTGAAGACGACACAGATGAGGAGCCGGAAGATTACTTGACATTGAAGAAATTCTTCATAGAACACCTGAAAAATCAAGGTCAAATTTTTGGTAAATTTCGAAATTAATTATTAGGGAAACCAGATCGATGACATACATTTTTTATTGACTTAAAAAATCAACCATAAACATCTCTGACTATAATTAAAATTTGGTTTAAATTTAGTGTACGGTTTTTATGTTATTTAATTTTAAAGTTTTGAAAAATTTGGGGGCTGGTTATTTCAACCCCAAAAATTGCAAAATATTTATTGATGTATGTACTCAGTGCCTTATTTTAGTAATTGTATAGTCACATTAGTTTTACACCGAAAAATACCGAAAATTTGTCCTTGAAAAAATTTATTTTGATATACACTTTAAAAAAAATTAAAATACACCCCCTCAGGGTAACACTAAAATCTATATATAGTATTATAGGATAGGGAAAATTGTTCTCTATCCAACGAAATATATTAAATTCACCCAAAATAAATATTAACGTAGTTATTTACATAGACATAAGGTAAACAAAGATAAAATACCGAGACTGATTACCTATAAACCTCCCCCAGGGATAAAATAAATAATTAAAATCGGATTAAAAATCATATTATATTGAAGTGGGTTGTGGTTTTATAATTTAAATACACAAATACATATATATATTATAATATTACCTAAGGTACATAAACATCGATATGTAATTATGTAAGTATATATTTTGTTAACCCTCGTCCGTGCGTCACTGCGGGGTGCCAACTGAAAACCAGCGCTGGGTGTCCAACGCCCAGCAAATGCTGAGATGGTAACCCTTTCGGTATGGGCACGCTCAGCACAATTTTATTGTTTCTTTGTGTACTTCTTTTTTCCTTTTGTTTGTTGCTGTTGTGTTGTGTCTGTGTCGAATAAATGATTTCTATTCTATTCTATTCTATTCTAAATAAATCTTAGAGTACATATTTATAGTATAGGATGTAAAATTTTGCTCGAAGAAGCTTCTCTCTAAGACTTTTGGAACAGTTGGGGGATGAAGGGGTAGGATTACACCTGAAAAACTTTAAGGGTACATCTTGACCTACCACACCTACACCAGAGTGAATTTTCAGATTTTTTGGGGCAGGAGAACAATAAATACCACTCATTTTGCGGCTGTGAAACCGCAACCTTCATCTTTACGGCTACCCCACACGCAAACCCCTAATCCGAAAGGTCTGAAATTAAAATGCAAGGAGAGGACAACTTTTCCTCATTCAGCTGACGCCACCAGACCCCGCGCGCCATATCTAGGAGACGTGCAATATCCCCTGGAGGAGGAGGTTTATTTGGCGAGAAGTGCAAGGTTAACGTAGCAAATAAACCATTACCTCCCTTTTGGGGCACTCGGTTAAAGTTGTATTCGCAGGACGGGACTCAAAAATCCCAAAAAACCCCCATAACTCGGGAACGGAGCGAGATAGCCCATTTTTGACACTGGACTGCATATCCTACGTATGGTATTATGCTGAGACACTCCCCAGACCACCCTCTACTGATAAGCCCCCCTCCCTTTTATTAATAAGTACTTATTAAATTGATACCCCTCCCCCCATAATCATTTGTTGAAGACCATTACATTTTTGTCAATAGATGAGTAAGAATTTAATAACCAACAAACTTAACCCTTTTAAAAAAGTTAACCACGTGATTAGTTTAAACACTGATTAGCGGGTTCACTTTCTATCTTTAAACCCAATTTATCTCGTAAACGGCTGGGAATTTCTAAAATCTGAGCTAATTTTCACCCCCCCTATTACCCCACTCCCGGCTGGAACACATATTATTATTCAGATTAGCTCCTTAGACCCCCTCCCCTTTTTGGCCCCAGTACTAAGTAGCAGCACTGTATACATCTCCCCCATCATCAATTAAATACATCACTGACTCCCTTTTAAATCCCGTGACCCCCGCCCCCCCCCTTCGTTTTTTTATCGCCCCTTTAGGGTTATCTCTCCCCCCCGGGCCATAACTTTGGAACCAGAGGTCGTAGACCTACCGAGTTTGGGGTCTTTGAAATCGGGAGGAGAAGATCTGTACTTTGACTCCGAAGGAACCTTGGTTATAAGTTCAAAATTAGGGGTTGCAACCCCTAAATTAAACATTATTATATCTCGCTAACGGAGGGAGCTAGAGCTTCGCGGTTTCCCGTATAAGATAGGGTTCGGCCTGGGGAAGACTTTAGATAGAGTCTAAAGACTCTACATAGAGCAAAATTTTTTTCTTTTTGAAATTTTTCTCTTACATGTCGACAAAGGACGGTCTCTCTGGGTAGAGACACTAGATAGCTTAATTTAAGAGTAGTTTTAAAGTTTCTCTATCTCTCTTCTCTACATCTATCGACTTTTATATTATTATTTTATTAAACATCTGTCAAATTGACAAGTAAAATTTACGAATTCACTAACTGCACAACATGTTCCGCACACAACCAAAACAAGAACTGCAAAAGGGCAGTTCGCAAATCGTAGACGCGCAGGCCTCGAAAGTGGAGGAGACGACGATGGCTGGACCAGAAGAATCGAAGCCTCGAAATATCCGAAAGTCTATTGAAATAATAGAACAAGGGTCAGCAGCTGCAAGACAGGGGCCAAAGGCTCCAAAGACAATAATGATGACAATAAGGATGGGCGAACAACCGATGACAAATCAGACGATGCAGCTTGCTCAACCCGAAAGCAGTATTCCCTCGGGAACAAAACATTCCCCACCAAAAACACCAACTAACATAACAAAGCAGGTCATAAATACGACCACGGTAACAAAAAAGAAGAATCAACCCCTGCCTACACCAAGCCCAATAAAAACTAGTAGCGCAACAAAAACACTTTACTCAGATAGATTGACAGAAGCTACGGCAATACATAAAAAGGGCCTGGAAAATCTCAGCCGATTTCAGAACTTGAGAAAAGACGTTAAGCTAGAAGTAAAGAAGGCTTTAGACAGGTTGTATGAGTTTACCAAAATGGTCCCTGCCGCAAGAAGATTAGACGATAATTTCGAGAGGGAAAAAACAAACGGAACAACAGCAGAAAACCCAACGCAAACAGACATAAAGAAAGACACAAAGGAGCAAGGAACAAAAGATAGGGAAAGGAAAGGCGACGATGACCAAATAATAAAGAAAATTGAAGAAAACAATAGACTGATAGCTGAAAATGGAAGAAAAGTGGAAGAACTAAAGATGATAATAGAAGGGCAAATGGATATTATAGAGAAGACAACTTACGCGAGAGTAGCGGCAGAAGGACGAAAGGACAGACCAATGCCAGAAAGAACAGCACTGCACTCCGTAGTTGTAACATCCAAGAATGGTGATGATACAGGGGAGGAAGTCCTGGAGAAGATAAGAAAAGCAGTGGACGCAAAGGAAGGGTGGATAGAAGTGGAAAAGGTCAGAAAGGCAAAAGATGGAAAGGTCATCATGGGATGTAAAACCCAAGAAGACAGGAGGAAGGTAAAAGAAAAACTAGAAGCAGCAGGAGAACACCTCGTTGTGGAAGAAATGAAGAACAAAAACCCGCTCCTGATTCTTGAGGACGTACTGCTAGTACATACTGACGAAGAAGTGTTGAAAGCCCTTAAGAATCAGAACCGGGATGTTTTCCAGGGCCTCGACAACGAGTTGGACACTGTAAAAATTAAATACAGAAAGAAAGCGAGAAATCCACACACAGGCACTTTTTATTAACTTTTGGAATGGCCTCGTCACATGCTTTCTCGATTGCATTTTTATATCTTATTACCATTTGTTCGAGGTCATCTTTATTTTGTATTTGGTTTATATGCTCCAAGCTTATATTATTTTGAATTTTGAATTGCCCTAAATTATTTCCGAAAATTTCCCAATTTGCTTTCTTTGTTTTATACTTTCTTGTAGTCCTAACTATACTAGTCCCTTTTTCCCTTTTTAGTCTAACGTTGAAAAGAATTGTGTTGTGGTCCGAGCTCGTTACCCCTGTATCGATCCGCCAGCTGTCTACCATGTCAAATAGGAAGAGCGAACATGCCCTGACGTCCACATGGCTCTTGTATACTACGCCGCCTCTTACTGTGTAATAGGTCGGCGTATCGCCAGTATTCAATACCTGAAGCTCCAACTCTTCAAGGGTCCCGGACATCTCTTCTCCCTTGAGGTCTTCTATGGTACTTCCCCACCAGGTGCTCTTTGCATTTGCATCTCCGCCTATCAGCAGTAGTCCGGAGCCCAGCTCCAACTTTATATTGGTCAACTGATCCAGGTAGGGCCCTATGGGGAGACCTGGCTCAAAGTAATAAGAGACTACTGCGATTTCCCAGGCTTTGATCCGGATCCCCACCACAACGATGTTGTTAGTGGTGAGTTTCGGGTAGGGAATGACATCCAAGTCATTGTCAAAGACGGCTATTGCCGCCTTTACCCTCCCACTTCCTTCAACCTCGCACTGGTAGACTCTCGCGCCCCGGTAGCTCTTCAAACTCCTTGCCCCTCCCACATAAGGTTCCTGAATCAGTGCCCATGCGATGTTTCGCTCACTAGCCTCTGAGAAGAGTTCGGTGGTTGCCAGTTCCTTCTTTTGTAGGTTGGCCTGGGCTACTGCGTATCCTCTGGTTGGGGTGCCTGCCCTTTCGCCAGTAATCACCTTAGCAGTACGCTACTCTGGCTCTGGCCAGAACCTCGCACCTCTTCCTGACTGCGCACTCGTCGCTAAAAGCGTTGTGCTCTGTGTGTTCGAGCTTTGCTCGTACACAATTACAGCAGGATGGCGCTGCTCCGGCCAGTCATTCAGCGCACTGCGTCCTCATGTGAGGGCCCCCGCAGTGACTGCACTTCTCCACTTGCTCCCTACAGAGCCGCCGTCCGTGCCCAAAACCCAAACATAGGCAGCACTGGACAAGTGGAGACTGGTCAGTCACTCTGACCCTTTGTAGGTCTATGTGGACAGACTGTCTATCTTGCAGTCTGTTCCACAGTTTTGGCGAGACCCTGAGGACCACGTGGTGAGTGTGGGGGTTCCTGGTCTTTTTCTTATAGAGCACCTCTACCCGGTCTTCCTCTTTTCTGATGTCTTCGAACACATCTCGGTTTTGATTTCGAAGACCTTTGAGGATGTCTTCGTCCGTATTATAGGTGAGGACGTCCCTCAACATCACCAACGGGTCTCTGTTTTTGACATCCTCAAACCTCAAAACCCCCCCCACACTTGCCAATCTCTCCTTAATCTTCTCTCTATCCTCTTGCGTTTTGCATCCCAGTACTATTTTCCTATCCTTTGCCTTTCTAATTCTGTCGACTGTCACCCACCCCTCCTTCGCGTTGACCGCCTTCCTGATGTGGTCTATTATCTGCTCTCCGGTTTCAGTTTCCTTCGCGGAGGTTATCACGACGGAGTGGAGTGTCGTCTGCTTTGGAGACTGCTTGACAGGCTGACTTGCCACTACGCCAGCGTACGAGAGTTACTCCATACGCTGTTCATTGTTCTTTAGCGCTTCTTTCAGGCTGTCAAGCTTCTCATTGTTTTCTCGCAGGTTGCGGCTGTGGTCTTCGAGTACCTTTTTAAGGGACTCTACTTCCGCATCAGAAAACACTTTTCCCCCTTCTTCATGAGCTTGCGTCCCTTTCGTTTCCATCTTGGCCATTTGGGGCGGTGCTCGTCCCTTGTCCTGCTCGGACTCCTTAACTAGCAGGTAGAGCTTATCTGCTTGGGCCTTGACCTCGTCCTTAATCTCACGCTTTAAATTTTTAGGAGTTCGTAAGATGGGCCTTTATCTTCACGAGGTAAGCTCTAGCCTTCGCAACTCTAGTCTTCGCCATCGGTGGACTCAAGCTGACTATCTCAACGGATGCTCTCCGTGCCGCTTCTGGTTTCAGCTTAGGTGGAGCGGCTTCTGCCGCCTTCCTCACGTAGCTCACTTTTATTGGGGGGGTCGACTTCTTTGCCGGCTGCCCGGCCTCCCATTCTCCCACACTCTTTCTGACGCTCTGTGTGGAGGGTTCGGCCTCCTCTGCAGCGTTTTGTGGACTTTGGTTTGGCCGGTTTGCCGTCTTACTGACGGGTGTACGTATTCCGATCATTTTGCCTGGTATTAATCAGATTCAACTAGTCCGACGTCAGTGAGGTATTGTATAGAGTACCCCAGTTGTATAAAATATATAATAAAAGTGTATAAATAATAGTGTATAAATAATAGTGTAAAGGGCAGTCAAATACTAAAACAAATAACAACCATAAAAAAATTTAATAGTCTTATCAACTGGTCTGTGTACGCGGCTGGGAGGTCCACAGGTGCACCCCCGCTAGTTCCGCTAATAATAATATTCGCGTGTCAGCGGAGAAAAAAACGAAAAAGAAAAATTAAGACAAGAAACAGGGCAGTCACTACTCTGCTTGTCGGAAATGGAGACGCAAATGCCAAAAACTCTTGGTGGGGAAGCCAGAAGATAGATCAAAGAGGGATTGAAATGGCCGGTACCCTAGAAGAGATGGGATTGCTGGTGCTCAACATAGGCGACACGCCGACGTTCCACACGGTGAGAGGAACCACACTGTATACCAGCTTTGTGGACGTCACAGCATGCACTGCGGATATGCTTGACCTGGTTGAGGACTGGAGAGTGGACGAAGGCATGACGAGCTCAGACCACAACACCATCACTTTCAAAATAAAATTAGAAAGGTCAAAAGGCTTTGACATAAGCAGAACCACAAGGATATTATATAACAGTAAAAAAGCAAACTGGGCGCGATTTCGTGAGAAATTGAGCCAGTTGCTTCAAGAAAACAATATGACCAAAATTGAATTAGAAGAAAACATAAATAATAAAACCGAATTAGAACTCAAAGTAGAACTATTTATAGTAACATAGTAGTAGAAGCATGCAACTTTAGTATACCGAAACTAAAACCAAATAACAAAATTAAATTACCTTGGTGGTCCAATGAGCTCGCCATGATGAAAAAGGAGGTCGCCACTAGGAAGCGCAGAATCCGCTGTGCAGCCCCGATCAGGAGGCAAAAAGTCGTAGGGGAGTACCTGCAATCGAAAGAAAAATATGAGCAATCGGAAAGAGCGGCCCAAACAGAAAGCTGGAAAAGCTTCTGTAGGAAACAGGATAGAGAGGGACTCTGGGAGGGTATTTACAGGGTAATAGGCAGGACCACAAAAAGACAGGAGGACCTACCCCTGACCAAGGAAGGGAAAATACTGAACCACCACGAATCTGCCACTTTGCTGGCGGAAACTTTCTATCCTGAGGATAGGGAGGAAGAGGATAGTGAGGAGCACAGACGTATCAGGATGGTGGCTGAAAAAGCAAACGAAATGGGCCACGATGAAGAACATGACCCACCGTTTACTCAGGAAGAGCTAAACATAGCCATACGTAGCTTCAATCCCAAAAAAGCCCCGGGAGCAGATGGCCTTACGGCCGATATCTGTCAGAAATCTTTTGATCATGATCCGGAACTCTTCCTATCACTGGCAAACAAATGCCTAGAGCTGGGCTACTTCCCGAAGATCTGGAAGGAGGCAATAGTAGTGATCCTGAGGAAACCTGGTAAAGAGAACTACACAGCTCCTAAATCATATAGGCCAATAGGACTGTTGCCAGTGATGGGAAAAGTCCTGGAGAAAATGCTGATAGGAAGGGTGAAATGGCACATTATACCTGGACTTAGCACACGCCAGTATGGTTTTATGCCACAAAAGAGCACAGAAGACTCCCTCTATGACCTGTTAGAGCTCATACGCAAAAAACTGGAAGACAAGAAGTTGATCGTCATGATATCACTGGACATAGAGGGGGCCTTTGACAGTGCATGGTGGCCGGCCATAAAAACCAGGTTCGCGGAAACGAAATGTCCAGTAAACGTGAGAAGAGTGGTGGACAGTTACCTGAAACACAGGAGGGTCAGGTTAAGGTACGCGGGACAGGAGGTAACCAGGGCAACTAACAAAGGCTATGTTCAAGGATCGGTAGGAGGCCCAATTTTTTGGAACATACTACTCGACCCCCTACTAAAAGGTCTGGTACAAAGGGGAGACTACTGCCAAGCATTCGCCGATGACGTAGTTTTGATATTTGATGGGGACTCAGCGATGGAGGTCCAGCGACGTGCCAATGACGCTCTCGGGTATGTTCATCAGTGGGGAGTCAGAAATAAGTTGAAGTTCGCACCGCAAAAAACGAATGCAATGTTAACCACGCGGAAACTTAAATATGACACCCCACTGTTGAGCATGGGCGGGATCGATGTTGGTATGTCGCGGGAAATCAAAATCCTGGGGCTGACCATTGACAGCAAGCTGACGTTTAAAGCCCATGCATCTAATGTATGCAAAAAGGCGTTAAACCTGTACAAGCAGTTGTCAAGGGCAGCCAGGATCAGCTGGGGACTCAATCCGGATGTCATACGCTCCATCTACACGGCAGTAGTCGAACCAACTATACTGTACGCGGCAAGTGCGTGGGCACCAGCAGCTCAGAAGCTGGCGACGCGCAAGCAACTAAACGCGGTCCAAAGGGGGTTTGCACAGAAACTGTGCAAATCCTATCGCACAGTCTCCCTAAACTCGGCACTGGTTCTGGCCGGGATACTACCCCTCGATCTCCGAATACTAGAAGCAGTGGCTCTATATGAGGCAAGGAGGGGTGTAACAAGGCAGTGTTAAAGCCTTGTTTACTTTTTGACCTCTATTCCAAAATTACGTTCTTTGCTACCTTTTTTTAAATTCAAATTCAAAATTACTTAGTTTTCTCTGTCATGTCTCTGTTTTTATATTTTAAAAATCAGTTCAAATTCGGCAGCCGAGCTAGTAGAAGCTCCTCATTGTTATTTTTTTGACTCCTGAAGTGTCAGTTACCATTTTCCTAGAATTTTGCATTAATACAATTTAATTACTAGTCACAGTGTTTGTGTTCTTAATATTATATTAAAGCCCACTATTGTAAATGTGTTAACTCGTCGTGTTATTATTTATTGAACTCATCTACGGTCCTCCTACCCTACGACCTCCTCTACGTGTCACACCACCACTCCGGTCCTCTGCAACGTGGCATCGCCCTCCGTACCGTGACACTGGCGCCCTCAACGTGATCGAACCCAGCCCATCCCATCTCAGAGCCCAGCAGCCGCCTCAACGTGATCGAACCCAGCCCCTCCCATACCAGAGTCCAGCAGCCACCTCATCGTGAACCCAGCTCATCATCGCGGAGCCATCAGCATCAGCAGGATAAGCTCTGGTCGTGAAGCTGTTCTGGATAAGTCTCGACCCCGTCTGTCGAGTGAAGCCCATCCCATCATCTAAAAGAATTTCTTAATTTTTATAACTTTGTGTTGTTTTCTGTGATTTATTGTTTTAAGATATTTTTATTTTATTTCTCAAAATTCCAAAAGGAACTAGTCTTCCAAAAAAAATTTGCGGCCCCTTTTGACTACATCAATTCCATCATTCCAATAAAAATAAAGCATTTTAATTTATTAACATTTCTTACAGGTTCCAATTTCCATACTACCTAACAAGATTTTACCCGACAAACTATTTTATTATTATTATTTTACAACACACATATCCAATCAGTACATGGTGCAATACTTACTTACAAAACTCAAAACAAAACATAACCACCCCATCCTACAGACAGTAACATTATCCAAGGTTCACATCTGAACCCTCATAAGCTGGAAGCATTCACTTGTGCTAAACTCCTCGGAGACACTTGTGTTTGTGACCAGTACTGACTAACGGGAGTGCTGTTGGAGAATATCCTCAGCGTATCCTACATACCAACTATTGATTAGAAGGTGACTCTTCTAGGGCATCCTGCCGACATGCTAGGGGTCACTGTATAGTCAAAGTTGGCTACTACACACGCACAACACAAATTACTATTTAAATAAATAACGTAACACTTCACTTTCAAATTTATTTAATCATATTACATAGTTATTATAAACGTACCAACCCGTTAACAATTAAAAACCATGATGAATCCGTTATATTTATTATAAATCAAAGCTTCTATGAGTTATAGCTTTGACGTATTAATTTCCCTCTTTCCTCCTCAACCTCTGAAGAACTCCGTAGGCATGCATTACTATGGTGTTTTCACATATTCTCACTATGCACCGTAAATAGTATGCATAAAGATAAATTACATAACTATTTAAACCTGCTACTGAATATTTAACTAAATAATTATTTCAATCAAATCTGTCTGCAAAAAAATATTTCAAACGTCAGACACATTTTGACAAAATAACAAATCTTTCTTTTTAATTTTCTCTACGCAACCTCCGTACAATACAGAATTGGAACTCTTTTATATTATTATTTCTTTTGATAATTTTATTTTTTCTAAACCTATTAGGTTGATACCTATTGTTTACGTCATTAACCCATTAATACCCCTTTCAATTACATTCACCACGATTGCTACATCGGTGGTTATTTAGTTCAAGAATTCTATGGAGCGGGTGATTACTCCCTAAATAAGCCTAAATCATTACCGATCATGGTCTTCCCCTTGATCATTACTTTATTCTATGGCTTTAAACCATAAGAATCTTTCGGAGCGGGTGATTACTCCTTAAATAAGCCATAATCATACTACTTATGGTAATATTTTTGCCACTTCATTATTTAGAGCGGCTAGCTACTCTTTAAATAAGCCTTAGGTCCGTTAAATATATACCATAGGTATACTATATTAAGGTTATTCCCTTAATAGTTACTTAACGTGCATAGCACGAAGGCTTCTTCGCCTTATTTACTACTTGTTACAGCAGGTAATTAAACTTGTATCATAGCTCTTTATCATCATACAATTTAACATCAGCGGTTGGTGACTGATTAAATAAGCCTACACTATTGAAGGGCAATCTAATGAGTTATGCCTAATAATAGGACAAACTCTTTTTGACTTTGCGTTATGTTCTGCGCTTACCTATATGCGAACATAACTATGAATGAACGAAGTATGGAAGGTATTATGGAAGGTAATATGGATGTGGTAGATTGTTCCTTTTGTAAATACTCATTGTATATAACACCCTCGCCTTTTAAATTTTCACCTCACTCATAACCGTCCTATTTAAGATATTTTTATATATATATTTTTTTATATTATTTTATTGTTAACGAAAAATCCTCACCTGCTGCTCGATTTTTCTTTCCGGGGCAGCCGGGTATTGTAACAAGGCAGTGTTAAAGCCTTGTTTACTTTTTGACCTCTATTCCAAAATTACGTTCTTTGCTACCTTTTTTTAAATTCAAATTCAAAATTACTTAGTTTTCTCTGTCATGTCTCTGTTTTTATATTTTAAAAATCAGTTCAAATTCGGCAGCCGAGCTAGTAGAAGCTCCTCATTGTTATTTTTTTGACTCCTGAAGTGTCAGTTACCATTTTCCTAGAATTTTGCATTAATACAATTTAATTACTAGTCACAGTGTTTGTGTTCTTAATATTATATTAAAGCCCACTATTGTAAATGTGTTAACTCGTCGTGTTATTATTTATTGAACTCATCTACGGTCCTCCTACCCTACGACCTCCTCTACGTGTCACACCACCACTCCGGTCCTCTGCAACGTGGCATCGCCCTCCGTACCGTGACAGGGGTGTGCCTCGGCCGGAGCTAGGAGACAGAGAGATTGAGCGACGCACCGCGTTTGACAGAACCCCACACCCGGCCAAACATATAAGCCTGCAGTTCATGTGCCTGGCAGACCAGGAGCAACACAGTAACCACTGCACTCAAGCAGTGCGGATATATACGGACGTCAGTAGGATTGAGGGCAAGGTTGGGGCATCATTGTCTCATTGGAGCAATGATGTTGAAACCAAAGCCCAAAAACTTAAGCTGTCGCCCCACTGTACCGTCTACCAGGTGGAACTGCTGGCTGTATGTAAGGCCACAAGGGAAATTTTGCGTAGTCCGAAAAACAGTTTTGCTATCTATAGCGACTCTAGGTCGTCTTCGGAAACAATTGCAAACCACCGCTCTCTCCATCCCCTTGCACTCGAAATTCACGTAAACCTGCGACACTGCAAGGACCTGTCCCAAAAAGTCGAACTTTTCTGGATAAAAGCTCATGCGGGACTGGAAGGTAATGAAAGAGCGGACCAGCTGGCTAAGGAAGCCGCCCTTACAACCAAGAGGAGACCAGATTACGACCAATGCCCGATTTCATTCGTCAAGCGGCAGATCCGGGCAGGTACGCTTGACGAGTGGAATCGGAGATACAGATCTGAGAGCACAGCCTGCGTGACAATGATTTTCCCGGACGCCATACAAGCGTTTAGGCATGTTAAAAGACTAAAACCAACAGGAATACTCACACAAATACTGACAGGGCATGTGGGTTCTCCGAATACCTGAACAGGTTCAGGTGCAAGGAGAGCCCATCATGCATATGCGACTCTGACAAACAGGAAACTGTCGAACATGTACTGATAGACTGTCCCGCTTATGGCCAAGAGAGATACGAGATTGAGCAGGATTTAGGAATTGGGGTAACGAGGGAGACGATAAACGCTCTGATAACAAGTAAGGAGACAAGTGACAAATTTGTTGAATATTGTATAAAAATAGCCGTAAAAATAATCAATAGGAACTAGTAAATGACTATGCTTAGTATTCATATTTGTTTATAATATTTAACAGTAGCATAACTACTCATAAATCATTGAAAAATGTCCGGAAGTATGGCAATAAATCCGACAAATTTGTACCTAGATCAAAATATATAATGAAATGTTAATATTTGTGAAAAAAAAAATGAGTGAATGTAAGGATAAGAAATGTTAAAGAAATGAGACTATCTCTAGAATTAAAAATTGGATGGTAAATAAAAATTGTTAAATATATTAAAATTAAAGTAACACATTTAAATAGGTGCTCTGGAACAGCGCCACTTGTTCTTTCCAAAGCAAAGAAATTGTCAACGATAAACAAGGCCACGGGCGTGTTGTCTGTGGGTGCTGTAAGGCAGGAGTGTGGTTTTAGTCAGTAAGAGTCTGACACTGTCCAGGCTGGCTCGTATGTGAGGCAGCCTGGCCGTCCATGAGGATTTCCCACTCCTGCCAAATAAAAAAAAAAAAAAAAACCGAGTCCTACCGCGCCCCTCGGCGCAAGCAGATCACTTTTAAGTCGCGCCGCGCTAATAAATACCGAAAATTGGGTTTTTTCGTGAAAAATAATAAGTGTGATACACCAATAGAAGCGCGCTAATGAGACGCACACAATAGTGAAAATTTTAAAGTGAAAAGTGGAAAATTGTGAAAGTTATCGGTGAAAAACCAGATTTCAGTAGCTTTGAAGCGCCACGCCGCTCGATTTTGAGTGGTGACAAGTGAATCGGCAAATGCAGCCAGGTGGCACTCGTGAAGACCTACCTCTGGACACCAAATTTGGAATTTTCTGAGTTGGGGTTGCGGAGATATCAAAGAAAAACCAAACACCACGTGACACGTGGGAAGAGATCCCGAGGGTTGTGACTGGATTCACAAGAATTTTCTGAAGACGACACAGATGAGGAGCCGGAAGATTACTTGACATTGAAGAAATTCTTCATAGAACACCTGAAAAATCAAGGTCAAATTTTTGGTAAATTTCGAAATTAATTATTAGGGAAACCAGATCGATGACATACATTTTTTATTGACTTAAAAAATCAACCATAAACATCTCTGACTATAATTAAAATTTGGTTTAAATTTAGTGTACGGTTTTTATGTTATTTAATTTTAAAGTTTTGAAAAATTTGGGGGCTGGTTATTTCAACCCCAAAAATTGCAAAATATTTATTGATGTATGTACTCAGTGCCTTATTTTAGTAATTGTATAGTCACATTAGTTTTACACCGAAAAATACCGAAAATTTGTCCTTGAAAAAATTTATTTTGACATACACTTTAAAAAAAATTAAAATACACCCCCTCAGGGTAACACTAAAATCTATATATAGTATTATAGGATAGGGAAAATTGTTCTCTATCCAACGAAATATATTAAATTCACCCAAAATAAATATTAACGTAGTTATTTACATAGACATAAGGTAAACAAAGATAAAATACCGAGACTGATTACCTATAAACCTCCCCCAGGGATAAAATAAATAATTAAAATCGGATTAAAAATCATATTATATTGAAGTGGGTTGTGGTTTTATAATTTAAATACACAAATAAATCTTAGAGTACATATTTATAGTATAGGATGTAAAATTTTGCTCGAAGAAGCTTCTCTCTAAGACTTTTGGAACTGTTGGGGGATGAAGGGGTAGGATTACACCTGAAAAACTTTAAGGGTACATCTTGACCTACCACACCTACACCAGAGTGAATTTTCAGATTTTTTGGGGCAGGAGAACAATAAATACCACTCATTTTGCGGCTGTGAAACCGCAACCTTCATCTTTACGGCTACCCCACACGCAAACCCCTAATCCGAAAGGTCTGAAATTAAAATGCAAGGAGAGGACAACTTTTCCTCATTCAGCTGACGCCACCAGACCCCGCGCGCCATAACTAGGAGACGTGCAATATCCCCTGGAGGAGGAGGTTTATTTGGCGAGAAGTGCAAGGTTAACGTAGCAAATAAACCATTACCTCCCTTTTGGGGCACTCGGTTAAAGTTGTATTCGCAGGACGGGACTCAAAAATCCCAAAAAACCCCCATAACTCGGGAACGGAGCGAGATAGCCCATTTTTGACACTGGACTGCATATCCTACGTATGGTATTATGCTGAGACACTCCCCAGACCACCCTCTACTGATAAGCCCCCCTCCCTTTTATTAATAAGTACTTATTAAATTGATACCCCTCCCCCCATAATCATTTGTTGAAGACCATTACATTTTTGTCAATAGATGAGTAAGAATTTAATAACCAACAAACTTAACCCTTTTAAAAAAGTTAACCACGTGATTAGTTTAAACACTGATTAGCGGGTTCACTTTCTATCTTTAAACCCAATTTATCTCGTAAACGGCTGGGAATTTCTAAAATCTGAGCTAATTTTCACCCCCCCTATTACCCCACTCCCGGCTGGAACACATATTATTATTCAGATTAGCTCCTTAGACCCCCTCCCCTTTTTGGCCCCAGTACTAAGTAGCAGCACTGTATACATCTCCCCCATCATCAATTAAATACATCACTGACTCCCTTTTAAATCCCGTGACCCCCGCCCCCCCCCCTTCGTTTTTTTATCGCCCCTTTAGGGTTATCTCTCCCCCCCGGGCCATAACTTTGGAACCAGAGGTCGTAGACCTACCGAGTTTGGGGTCTTTGAAATCGGGAGGAGAAGATCTGTACTTTGACTCCGAAGGAACCTTGGTTATAAGTTCAAAATTAGGGGTTGCAACCCCTAAATTAAACATTATTATATCTCGCTAACGGAGGGAGCTAGAGCTTCGCGGTTTCCCGTATAAGATAGGGTTCGGCCTGGGGAAGACTTTAGATAGAGTCTAAAGACTCTACATAGAGCAAAATTTTTTTCTTTTTGAAATTTTTCTCTTACATGTCGACAAAGGACGGTCTCTCTGGGTAGAGACACTAGATAGCTTAATTTAAGAGTAGTTTTAAAGTTTCTCTATCTCTCTTCTCTACATCTATCGACTTTTATATTATTATTTTATTAAACATCTGTCAAATTGACAAGTAAAATTTACGAATTCACTAACTGCACAACATGTTCCGCACACAACCAAAACAAGAACTGCAAAAGGGCAGTTCGCAAATCGTAGACGCGCAGGCCTCGAAAGTGGAGGAGACGACGATGGCTGGACCAGAAGAATCGAAGCCTCGAAATATCCGAAAGTCTATTGAAATAATAGAACAAGGGTCAGCAGCTGCAAGACAGGGGCCAAAGGCTCCAAAGACAATAATGATGACAATAAGGATGGGCGAACAACCGATGACAAATCAGACGATGCAGCTTGCTCAACCCGAAAGCAGTATTCCCTCGGGAACAAAACATTCCCCACCAAAAACACCAACTAACATAACAAAGCAGGTCATAAATACGACCACGGTAACAAAAAAGAAGAATCAACCCCTGCCTACACCAAGCCCAATAAAAACTAGTAGCGCAACAAAAACACTTTACTCAGATAGATTGACAGAAGCTACGGCAATACATAAAAAGGGCCTGGAAAATCTCAGCCGATTTCAGAACTTGAGAAAAGACGTTAAGCTAGAAGTAAAGAAGGCTTTAGACAGGTTGTATGTGTTTACCAAAATGGTCCCTGCCGCAAGAAGATTAGACGATAATTTCGAGAGGGAAAAAACAAACGGAACAACAGCAGAAAACCCAACGCAAACAGACATAAAGAAAGACACAAAGGAGCAAGGAACAAAAGATAGGGAAAGGAAAGGCGACGATGACCAAATAATAAAGAAAATTGAAGAAAACAATAGACTGATAGCTGAAAATGGAAGAAAAGTGGAAGAACTAAAGATGATAATAGAAGGGCAAATGGATATTATAGAGAAGACAACTTACGCGAGAGTAGCGGCAGAAGGACGAAAGGACAGACCAATGCCAGAAAGAACAGCACTGCACTCCGTAGTTGTAACATCCAAGAATGGTGATGATACAGGGGAGGAAGTCCTGGAGAAGATAAGAAAAGCAGTGGACGCAAAGGAAGGGTGGATAGAAGTGGAAAAGGTCAGAAAGGCAAAAGATGGAAAGGTCATCATGGGATGTAAAACCCAAGAAGACAGGAGGAAGGTAAAAGAAAAACTAGAAGCAGCAGGAGAACACCTCGTTGTGGAAGAAATGAAGAACAAAAACCCGCTCCTGATTCTTGAGGACGTACTGCTAGTACATACTGACGAAGAAGTGTTGAAAGCCCTTAAGAATCAGAACCGGGATGTTTTCCAGGGCCTCGACAACGAGTTGGACACTGTAAAAATTAAATACAGAAAGAAAGCGAGAAATCCACACACAGGCCACATTGTAATAACCGTGCCCCCTGCTATATGGAGAAGAGCGACAGAAAAAGGCGGACTGAAAATAGACCTCCGATATGCACGAGTCCAGGACCAGTCCCCTCTGGTACAATGTTCCAGATGCTTGGGGTATGGGCATGGGCGGAGGTTCTGCAAGGAGACACAAGACCTCTGTAGCCATTGTGGTGGACCACATTTCCACACAGAATGCCCGGACAAGGTAGTCGGAGAGGCACCAGAATGCGTAAACTCCAAAAAAGCCAACATAGAAGACCGGAAACATAATGTTTTCAGTCTGGTATGTTCAGTAAGGAGAAAATGGGATGCAGTAGCAAGAGCGTCCATAGCATACTGCTAAAGTTGTCCTGGAGAGTATGCAAAAGTACAAAATCGTCCAAGTAAATCTCCAGAGAAGCCAGCTAGCCACAAAAAAAAAGCAATTTGGGAGCAATTTCATGAGAAATTGCTCCAGATTAGGCTAGAAAATCAGTTAATAGAAAATGAAATTGGATAAACTAGTAACACAATGGATTTAGAGCAAATAATAATTAAATATAACGAAGCAATCACACTAGTATGCAAGCAAATAATACATAATAAGAAGAAAAAAGAAATATTTACAATGCTATGGCGGTCTGAGCAGTTCGCAACCATGAAGGAGGAGATAGAAAAGTCGTCAGAAATAGTTGAGAGCAGAGATAGAGAAACATTTTTTAATTATCGTAGAAAAATTGTACATATAGTAAATAATAGAGATAAGCTAGATTAAGAGAAGTATGTTCACAATATATAATGCGTATATAGATGTGAATATACGCAATTAATGTGAAAATAGCTAAGAATTATAAAAGGAAAAGAAAAATGTTTACAAATAGGAACCCATGCCCACTTCCCTGGGTAGGAAATAAGCAAATTAATAGAAATAGAAAAACTATGTTAAGATAGTTAAGGATTATATAGGAAAAAGAAAATGTTTAAAAACAAAGTGTAAAAATAAGATGACTAGTATAATAAAATGTGCATATTAAATAAAAGAAAATATCCCATACCCACCTTCCCTAACTAAGCAGTACGCAAATAAGTAAAAAAATAAATTAGCAGACTAGATAGATAGACAACAATTAAATAGGAATAGAAAAGATAGATGGTCCGTCCCCGACCTCGAGTGCGAAAGATGATGAATGAAAGAAAGAAACAGTATGAAGCATACAAGTACGAAAGGCATAAAAGCGAGAACTGGAATGAATGAGTTGAAATAAGTAGTGTATATAAGTAATGCCGCTCTCGAACATGTTCGAGCGTGGGGTGTCAGAAATAAGCTGAAATTCGCGCCGCATAAAACTTGTGCGATGGTTCTTACGCGGAGGCTGAAGTACGACACGCCACGTTTGAGCATGGGGGGGATCGACATTGGTATGTCCCAAGATGTTAAAATCCTGGGTCTCACTATCGATGCAAAGCTCACCTTCAACAAGCACATAGCTATCGCCTGTAAGAAGGCGATAGCTATTTACAAGCAACTAGCCAGGGCAGCCCGGGTGAGCTGGAGTTTGCACACGGAAGTCATCCGGGTGATATACACCGCAGCAGTCGAGCCAACGCTCCTGTACGCCGCAAGTGCTTGGGCACCAGCCGCGAACTATTTAGGGGTCATTAAGCAGCTAAATGTGGTCCAAAGGGGCTTTGCGCAAAAGCTGTGTAGAGCTTACCGCACGGTCTCCCTTAACTCGGATCTGGTACTGGCTGGGTTACTCCCGCTCGATTTGTGCATCCGCGAGGTGGCTGCGCTGTACGGGGCCAAGAGGGGGGTGCCTCAGCCAGTGTTGGGAGACAGGGAGGTCGAGCGAATGGCGCCAGCGATCGAGTCCCCGCACCCCGCAGAGCAGACCACACTGCAGTTCGGCAGCCTGATAGACGAGGAACAATATCGGAACCACAGCGATTTCGCTGTGCGTATTTTCACAGACGGCGGCAAGATTGAGGGCAAGGTCGGAGCGGCGCTATCTTTGTGGAATAGCGCCACCGAGGTAAAGGCCCTCAAACTTGCTCTGCCGTCTTACTGCACCGTCTATCAGGCGGAGCTATTGGCCCTTCAACGAGCGGCTGGTGAAGCGCTCAAACGCAGGGAAAGCACGTTCGGCATCTTCAGCGACTCCAGGGCGGCCCTCCAGTCGGTGATAAACGTTAGTTCCCCCCATCCCCTGGCAGTGGAAACAAGAGACACCCTTCGCCACTGTAAGCTCCAGAACAAGAGTGTCTCCTTGCTCTGGATCAAAGCCCACGCAGGATTGGATGGAAACGAGCGAGCCGACCAACTCTCGAAGGAAGCCGCCCTGGGGTCGAAGAAGAGGCCGGACTATGATCTGTGCCCCGTTTCATTCGTTAAGCGACAGATCCGTATGGAGTCGCTCCACGAGTGGAACGGGAGATATAAGTCGGGGGCAACAGCCTCCGGCACAAAGTTATTTTTCCCTGACGCAGTTGTGGCGTACAGTGTGGTACGAAAATTTGAGCCGACTGGATTGACTACCCAAATCCTCACGGGGCACGGTGGGTTCTCTGAAACGCTTCAAGTGTAAGGAGAACGCATCGTGCGCCTGTGAGCCCGGAATAGACGAGACGGTACTGCACGTCTTGCTGGAGTGCCCGATCACCGCCAGGGTGCGGTATGAAGCGGAACAAATCCTTGAAGAAAAGCTAGTAGCCGGCAACTTACCCAATTTAATTAATAGTAAGAAAAGGAAAATATTTTTAGAATACTGTGTAGATATAGCAGAAAGAGTAATAATATAATAAAATAAAAAAAATAAAAAAGCCTTTTATTTCATGCATTACATTACATTTCAATATTATAAAAATTTGTTTGATTATTATAATGACATATTCTTTTCAAGTAAAAAAGAACATTATTACATATATATGAATATTATTGCAATTACAAAAAGAGTAATAAGCAGAAATAAAGTAGTTTAAGAAAATTAGGATACTTATTATATCGTAGCATATATTTAAGGTATCTTAAAAACCAGAAAAAAAAATATTCTAAAATAAAATAAATAAATAATTAAGCTAGTAATATATAAGTAGGTATAGATGCTGTTAAATATATTTATAAGAGATATTTTGTAGTTTTGTCTGTCCAGCCCCTTGCATGAGACACATGTCACGTCAACGAATTGAAAGAAGTTGATAAAATGAGAAATCGCAAATAATTGGCTCTGATCCCGTCAGAGGACACCTTGCGTGGCAGGAGAGTGGTTTTAGTCAGTAAGAGTCTAGCACTGCCCGGGTTGCCTCACTTGTGATGCAGCCTGGGCGTCCATGAGGATTTCCCACTCCTGCCAAAAAATAAAAAACCCTAACCTAACCTAAAGCATGCGAGTGCAACACGGTATTTTACTGTTGCACGTCATTAGTGCGTGATTTGGAACGCACCATGATCGGTATTCTACTATTCGTTTGACGTCTCAAAATGACAGCTTTTAAGTTTCAATTCGATCAATGTGTTTTGGGGGCCGAGTCACCCGCGTCCGTAGGAGTATACCCATTGAGTCCCTACACGTGGTCCCCGGGTGGTGCTAATCAGGTGACACAAACTGGTGGTAGGTTTCGACCGATGGCTTGCGACCACCCACTGGGCAAAGACGTACCGCCAAGCGGCCTGGCCGTGTTCTGGTACGATGCTCAGTGTAGCCAATCCAGAGGAGTTGGGTCGAAATAGTTGTTCCATTGCAGGCAGACCAACCGGGCTCGCGCTGATATGGATGTATCGGGAGACTAGTCGCGGAGGGTAGCGGGATCCGAGGCACGGTGCGCCGTTGGCCGACCGCAGTTAGTAGGGGGCCCAAGTAGTGTACTAGCCACACACGAAAGGCTGCCCCGCCAACTGACGAAAAATCCCGGAATGCACCATCGTGCTGGTTGGCGACCAGACGAGAGGGCCCGATGGACATTCCCGGGGGGGCTCGGGCGTCCCCGCAGTCTCCAGACTAGTCCCCCAATGATACCGTCCTGTCAGTGCGTACCCGAAGGTAGCCAGCATGGAACCTCATTTCACTTCCTTCTCCTCTCCTTCCTTCACTCTTCACAACAATGAAAGGCATTAAAAAGAAAAAAACTGTACAGCGGCAGCACTCCCTCTCACACAAAGTGCACCTATCCAACATTCGAGGGCTGCACTCAAATCTCGCCGCAGTCCACCACCACCTAGAGACTGAGAGACCAGCTCTCTTATTCCTTTCGGAGACGCAGATCGGATGTCCGTCTGACGTGGCGTACCTATCTTACCCAGGGTTTACCCTGGAGCACAATTTTAAGCCACGCGCTGGTATATGCATGTACGCCCGGGACGACATCAGCTATCGGCGTCTCCATAACCTTGAGGACTCCAGGTTTTCAACTCTCTGGGTCCTAGTGGACACAGGCCTAGATAAAATTGTCTACGCCTGTGTCTACCGTTCGCACAGCGGTGATCTGGGGACAACTGGGCTCACACAACACCTGAGTAAAGCGGCGGATGTGGCTCAGCAACGGTACCCATCAGCCCAATTGGTGTTACTGGGGGACTTCAACGCCCACCATCAGGAGTGGCTCTTCCCATACCAGTACACAGACCATGCTGGACAAGAGACGTATAAGCTAGCGCTGGCGTTAAATCTTACCCAGCTGGTCCAGGGGGCAACGAGGGTGCCGGATGTTGATTCGCACACAGCCAATTGCTTGGACCTTCTGCTGACAACAGATCCAGACCGTTACTCAGTGTCGATTTCTTCACCATTGGGTACTTCCTACCACTGTCTGGTGAAATCTGTATCCGTCTACTCCCCGCCCGATCCTAGCCCTAGAGGCACCAGGCGGGTTTGGCGATACAGGTCAGCAGATTGGGATGGCATGCGATCTTTCTTCGCATGTTATCCTTGGCGGCCCACTTGCTTTTCTTCGACTGATGTTTCGTCGTGCGCGGACGCCGTGACGGATGTGTTGCGGCGGGGAATGGAGTACTACATTCCATTCTCTGACGTGACAATGTCTGGTAGGGCTCGACCATGGTTTGGTGCCGAGTGCAATCGCGCTGATGCGCTTAAACACGCGGCCTACCTGGCATGGGTCGACGCTCGGACGCGTAAAGCGAGTGACGTGAGTCAGAAGAAGAGAGCCTTCAACAGGGCTGCCAAGTTCTGCAAGAAGGTGTTGCGGAAGGCTCGGTTTGACCACATTGGCCGAATTGGGAACAAACTTGCTTCTTACCCAGCTGGTAGTAAGGCGTTTTGGTCCCTGGCTAAGTCGGTTGAATCGAACTTCTGCCGCTCCTCACTACCTCCACTGCTGAAACCCGACGGGTCGCTGGCCCACTCCGCTGAGGAGAAAGCAAACCTGTTTGCCTCTCTGTTTGCGGAATCTTCGCGTCTAGATCCTGGTGGCGCGAGGCCCCCTGGTACTCTTGGTGGATGCGAGTCGATTATGTCAGACATTCGCATTCATCAGAAGGATGTCCGGAGGGTACTGCGTAACCTGGACGTGAACAAGGGGGGCGGGTCCCGACGGGATACCGGCAATTGTACTGAGGACGTGTGCGCCTGAGTTGTCTCCGATCTTGACACGCCTATATCGCCTTTCGTTTGAGACTGGAAAAGTGCCGATGGCTTGGAAGCAAGCTAACGTGCAACCCGTACCCAAGAAGGATAGTCGAGCTGACCCAACAAATTATAGGCCCATCTCGGTAACTTCCGTTCTCTGTAAGAGTATGGAACGTATACTGAATGGTAAGCTCCTAGCATACCTAGAAGCTAACGATATCCTAAGTGACCGACAATACGGCTTCCGCCGAAATCGGTCAACGGGAGATCTTCTAGCGTATGCCATTCACATCTGGAGTGAGGCCATCGACAAACAAGGGGAAGCCCTTGCGGTCTCCCTTGATATCTCGAAGGCCTTCGACCGGGTCTGGCACGACAGCTTAATTGGCAAGCTTCCTTCCTTCGGTCTGCCCGCTGGATTGTGTGATTGGATAGCGGATTTCCTGAGGGATCGGTCTATCCGAGTAGTCATAGATGGCTGCTCGTCCGGACTGCTGGCTATTAATGCCGGTGTTCCTCAGGGGTCGGTGCTCTCGGCATCATTGTTTTTGCTGCATATTAACGATCTGCTAAAGCGCGGTACCTTTGGGTATGCAGACGACAGCACTGTTGCCGAGAGATACGTGCCGGACGCACGAGTCAGTGGGTCTCAGGTCCGGTCTCTCCGAGAGGCTATGGTTGGGCGCTTGAACATGTCCTTGCAGGCTGTCTCAGAATGGGGCGATGCCAATCTGGTTAAGTTCAATGCTGCTAAGACCCAGGCGTGTCTTTT
>CATNWG010000036.1:0-83982 GCA_951329385.1 Polia nebulosa | reverse complement strand
CCTAACCTAACCTAACCTAACCTAACCTAACCTAACCTAACCTAACCTAACCTAACCTAACCTAACCTAACCTAACCTAACCTAACCTAACCTAACCTAACCTAACCTAACCTAACCTAACCTAACCTAACCTAACCTAACCTAACCTAACCTAACCTAACCTAACCTAACCTAACCTAACCTAACCTAACCTAACCTAACCTAACCTAACCTAACCTAACCTAACCTAACCTAACCTAACCTAACCTAACCTAACCTAACCTAACCTAACCTAACCTAACCTAACCTAACCTAACCTAACCTAACCTAACCTAACCTAACCTAACCTAACCTAACCTAACCTAACCTAACCTAACCTAACCTAACCTAACCTAACCTAACCTAACCTAACCTAACCTAACCTAACCTAACCTAACCTAACCTAACCTAACCTAACCTAACCTAACCTAACCTAACCTAACCTAACCTAACCTAACCTAACCTAACCTAACCTAACCTAACCTAACCTAACCTAACCTAACCTAACCTAACCTAACCTAACCTAACCTAACCTAACCTAACCTAACCTAACCTAACCTAACCTAACCTAACCTAACCTAACCTAACCTAACCTAACCTAACCTAACCTAACCTAACCTAACCTAACCTAACCTAACCTAACCTAACCTAACCTAACCTAACCTAACCTAACCTAACCTAACCTAACCTAACCTAACCTAACCTAACCTAACCTAACCTAACCTAACCTAACCTAACCTAACCTAACCTAACCTAACCTAACCTAACCTAACCTAACCTAACCTAACCTAACCTAACCTAACCTAACCTAACCTAACCTAACCTAACCTAACCTAACCTAACCTAACCTAACCTAACCTAACCTAACCTAACCTAACCTAACCTAACCTAACCTAACCTAACCTAACCTAACCTAACCTAACCTAACCTAACCTAACCTAACCTAACCTAACCTAACCTAACCTAACCTAACCTAACCTAACCTAACCTAACCTAACCTAACCTAACCTAACCTAACCTAACCTAACCTAACCTAACCTAACCTAACCTAACCTAACCTAACCTAACCTAACCTAACCTAACCTAACCTAACCTAACCTAACCTAACCTAACCTAACCTAACCTAACCTAACCTAACCTAACCTAACCTAACCTAACCTAACCTAACCTAACCTAACCTAACCTAACCTAACCTAACCTAACCTAACCTAACCTAACCTAACCTAACCTAACCTAACCTAACCTAACCTAACCTAACCTAACCTAACCTAACCTAACCTAACCTAACCTAACCTAACCTAACCTAACCTAACCTAACCTAACCTAACCTAACCTAACCTAACCTAACCTAACCTAACCTAACCTAACCTAACCTAACCTAACCTAACCTAACCTAACCTAACCTAACCTAACCTAACCTAACCTAACCTAACCTAACCTAACCTAACCTAACCTAACCTAACCTAACCTAACCTAACCTAACCTAACCTAACCTAACCTAACCTAACCTAACCTAACCTAACCTAACCTAACCTAACCTAACCTAACCTAACCTAACCTAACCTAACCTAACCTAACCTAACCTAACCTAACCTAACCTAACCTAACCTAACCTAACCTAACCTAACCTAACCTAACCTAACCTAACCTAACCTAACCTAACCTAACCTAACCTAACCTAACCTAACCTAACCTAACCTAACCTAACCTAACCTAACCTAACCTAACCTAACCTAACCTAACCTAACCTAACCTAACCTAACCTAACCTAACCTAACCTAACCTAACCTAACCTAACCTAACCTAACCTAACCTAACCTAACCTAACCTAACCTAACCTAACCTAACCTAACCTAACCTAACCTAACCTAACCTAACCTAACCTAACCTAACCTAACCTAACCTAACCTAACCTAACCTAACCTAACCTAACCTAACCTAACCTAACCTAACCTAACCTAACCTAACCTAACCTAACCTAACCTAACCTAACCTAACCTAACCTAACCTAACCTAACCTAACCTAACCTAACCTAACCTAACCTAACCTAACCTAACCTAACCTAACCTAACCTAACCTAACCTAACCTAACCTAACCTAACCTAACCTAACCTAACCTAACCTAACCTAACCTAACCTAACCTAACCTAACCTAACCTAACCTAACCTAACCTAACCTAACCTAACCTAACCTAACCTAACCTAACCTAACCTAACCTAACCTCTAACCTAACCTAACCTAACCTAACCTAACCTAACCTAACCTAACCTAACCTAACCTAACCTAACCTAACCTAACCTAACCTAACCTAACCTAACCTAACCTAACCTAACCTAACCTAACCTAACCTAACCTAACCTAACCTAACCTAACCTAACCTAACCTAACCTAACCTAACCTAACCTAACCTAACCTAACCTAACCTAACCTAACCTAACCTAACCTAACCTAACCTAACCTAACCTAACCTAACCTAACCTAACCTAACCTAACCTAACCTAACCTAACCTAACCTAACCTAACCTAACCTAACCTAACCTAACCTAACCTAACCTAACCTAACCTAACCTAACCTAACCTAACCTAACCTAACCTAACCTAACCTAACCTAACCTAACCTAACCTAACCTAACCTAACCTAACCTAACCTAACCTAACCTAACCTAACCTAACCTAACCTAACCTAACCTAACCTAACCTAACCTAACCTAACCTAACCTAACCTAACCTAACCTAACCTAACCTAACCTAACCTAACCTAACCTAACCTAACCTAACCTAACCTAACCTAACCTAACCTAACCTAACCTAACCTAACCTAACCTAACCTAACCTAACCTAACCTAACCTAACCTAACCTAACCTAACCTAACCTAACCTAACCTAACCTAACCTAACCTAACCTAACCTAACCTAACCTAACCTAACCTAACCTAACCTAACCTAACCTAACCTAACCTAACCTAACCTAACCTAACCTAACCTAACCTAACCTAACCTAACCTAACCTAACCTAACCTAACCTAACCTAACCTAACCTAACCTAACCTAACCTAACCTAACCTAACCTAACCTAACCTAACCTAACCTAACCTAACCTAACCTAACCTAACCTAACCTAACCTAACCTAACCTAACCTAACCTAACCTAACCTAACCTAACCTAACCTAACCTAACCTAACCTAACCTAACCTAACCTAACCTAACCTAACCTAACCTAACCTAACCTAACCTAACCTAACCTAACCTAACCTAACCTAACCTAACCTAACCTAACCTAACCTAACCTAACCTAACCTAACCTAACCTAACCTAACCTAACCTAACCTAACCTAACCTAACCTAACCTAACCTAACCTAACCTAACCTAACCTAACCTAACCTAACCTAACCTAACCTAACCTAACCTAACCTAACCTAACCTAACCTAACCTAACCTAACCTAACCTAACCTAACCTAACCTAACCTAACCTAACCTAACCTAACCTAACCTAACCTAACCTAACCTAACCTAACCTAACCTAACCTAACCTAACCTAACCTAACCTAACCTAACCTAACCTAACCTAACCTAACCTAACCTAACCTAACCTAACCTAACCTAACCTAACCTAACCTAACCTAACCTAACCTAACCTAACCTAACCTAACCTAACCTAACCTAACCTAACCTAACCTAACCTAACCTAACCTAACCTAACCTAACCTAACCTAACCTAACCTAACCTAACCTAACCTAACCTAACCTAACCTAACCTAACCTAACCTAACCTAACCTAACCTAACCTAACCTAACCTAACCTAACCTAACCTAACCTAACCTAACCTAACCTAACCTAACCTAACCTAACCTAACCTAACCTAACCTAACCTAACCTAACCTAACCTAACCTAACCTAACCTAACCTAACCTAACCTAACCTAACCTAACCTAACCTAACCTAACCTAACCTAACCTAACCTAACCTAACCTAACCTAACCTAACCTAACCTAACCTAACCTAACCTAACCTAACCTAACCTAACCTAACCTAACCTAACCTAACCTAACCTAACCTAACCTAACCTAACCTAACCTAACCTAACCTAACCTAACCTAACCTAACCTAACCTAACCTAACCTAACCTAACCTAACCTAACCTAACCTAACCTAACCTAACCTAACCTAACCTAACCTAACCTAACCTAACCTAACCTAACCTAACCTAACCTAACCTAACCTAACCTAACCTAACCTAACCTAACCTAACCTAACCTAACCTAACCTAACCTAACCTAACCTAACCTAACCTAACCTAACCTAACCTAACCTAACCTAACCTAACCTAACCTAACCTAACCTAACCTAACCTAACCTAACCTAACCTAACCTAACCTAACCTAACCTAACCTAACCTAACCTAACCTAACCTAACCTAACCTAACCTAACCTAACCTAACCTAACCTAACCTAACCTAACCTAACCTAACCTAACCTAACCTAACCTAACCTAACCTAACCTAACCTAACCTAACCTAACCTAACCTAACCTAACCTAACCTAACCTAACCTAACCTAACCTAACCTAACCTAACCTAACCTAACCTAACCTAACCTAACCTAACCTAACCTAACCTAACCTAACCTAACCTAACCTAACCTAACCTAACCTAACCTAACCTAACCTAACCTAACCTAACCTAACCTAACCTAACCTAACCTAACCTAACCTAACCTAACCTAACCTAACCTAACCTAACCTAACCTAACCTAACCTAACCTAACCTAACCTAACCTAACCTAACCTAACCTAACCTAACCTAACCTAACCTAACCTAACCTAACCTAACCTAACCTAACCTAACCTAACCTAACCTAACCTAACCTAACCTAACCTAACCTAACCTAACCTAACCTAACCTAACCTAACCTAACCTAACCTAACCTAACCTAACCTAACCTAACCTAACCTAACCTAACCTAACCTAACCTAACCTAACCTAACCTAACCTAACCTAACCTAACCTAACCTAACCTAACCTAACCTAACCTAACCTAACCTAACCTAACCTAACCTAACCTAACCTAACCTAACCTAACCTAACCTAACCTAACCTAACCTAACCTAACCTAACCTAACCTAACCTAACCTAACCTAACCTAACCTAACCTAACCTAACCTAACCTAACCTAACCTAACCTAACCTAACCTAACCTAACCTAACCTAACCTAACCTAACCTAACCTAACCTAACCTAACCTAACCTAACCTAACCTAACCTAACCTAACCTAACCTAACCTAACCTAACCTAACCTAACCTAACCTAACCTAACCTAACCTAACCTAACCTAACCTAACCTAACCTAACCTAACCTAACCTAACCTAACCTAACCTAACCTAACCTAACCTAACCTAACCTAACCTAACCTAACCTAACCTAACCTAACCTAACCTAACCTAACCTAACCTAACCTAACCTAACCTAACCTAACCTAACCTAACCTAACCTAACCTAACCTAACCTAACCTAACCTAACCTAACCTAACCTAACCTAACCTAACCTAACCTAACCTAACCTAACCTAACCTAACCTAACCTAACCTAACCTAACCTAACCTAACCTAACCTAACCTAACCTAACCTAACCTAACCTAACCTAACCTAACCTAACCTAACCTAACCTAACCTAACCTAACCTAACCTAACCTAACCTAACCTAACCTAACCTAACCTAACCTAACCTAACCTAACCTAACCTAACCTAACCTAACCTAACCTAACCTAACCTAACCTAACCTAACCTAACCTAACCTAACCTAACCTAACCTAACCTAACCTAACCTAACCTAACCTAACCTAACCTAACCTAACCTAACCTAACCTAACCTAACCTAACCTAACCTAACCTAACCTAACCTAACCTAACCTAACCTAACCTAACCTAACCTAACCTAACCTAACCTAACCTAACCTAACCTAACCTAACCTAACCTAACCTAACCTAACCTAACCTAACCTAACCTAACCTAACCTAACCTAACCTAACCTAACCTAACCTAACCTAACCTAACCTAACCTAACCTAACCTAACCTAACCTAACCTAACCTAACCTAACCTAACCTAACCTAACCTAACCTAACCTAACCTAACCTAACCTAACCTAACCTAACCTAACCTAACCTAACCTAACCTAACCTAACCTAACCTAACCTAACCTAACCTAACCTAACCTAACCTAACCTAACCTAACCTAACCTAACCTAACCTAACCTAACCTAACCTAACCTAACCTAACCTAACCTAACCTAACCTAACCTAACCTAACCTAACCTAACCTAACCTAACCTAACCTAACCTAACCTAACCTAACCTAACCTAACCTAACCTAACCTAACCTAACCTAACCTAACCTAACCTAACCTAACCTAACCTAACCTAACCTAACCTAACCTAACCTAACCTAACCTAACCTAACCTAACCTAACCTAACCTAACCTAACCTAACCTAACCTAACCTAACCTAACCTAACCTAACCTAACCTAACCTAACCTAACCTAACCTAACCTAACCTAACCTAACCTAACCTAACCTAACCTAACCTAACCTAACCTAACCTAACCTAACCTAACCTAACCTAACCTAACCTAACCTAACCTAACCTAACCTAACCTAACCTAACCTAACCTAACCTAACCTAACCTAACCTAACCTAACCTAACCTAACCTAACCTAACCTAACCTAACCTAACCTAACCTAACCTAACCTAACCTAACCTAACCTAACCTAACCTAACCTAACCTAACCTAACCTAACCTAACCTAACCTAACCTAACCTAACCTAACCTAACCTAACCTAACCTAACCTAACCTAACCTAACCTAACCTAACCTAACCTAACCTAACCTAACCTAACCTAACCTAACCTAACCTAACCTAACCTAACCTAACCTAACCTAACCTAACCTAACCTAACCTAACCTAACCTAACCTAACCTAACCTAACCTAACCTAACCTAACCTAACCTAACCTAACCTAACCTAACCTAACCTAACCTAACCTAACCTAACCTAACCTAACCTAACCTAACCTAACCTAACCTAACCTAACCTAACCTAACCTAACCTAACCTAACCTAACCTAACCTAACCTAACCTAACCTAACCTAACCTAACCTAACCTAACCTAACCTAACCTAACCTAACCTAACCTAACCTAACCTAACCTAACCTAACCTAACCTAACCTAACCTAACCTAACCTAACCTAACCTAACCTAACCTAACCTAACCTAACCTAACCTAACCTAACCTAACCTAACCTAACCTAACCTAACCTAACCTAACCTAACCTAACCTAACCTAACCTAACCTAACCTAACCTAACCTAACCTAACCTAACCTAACCTAACCTAACCTAACCTAACCTAACCTAACCTAACCTAACCTAACCTAACCTAACCTAACCTAACCTAACCTAACCTAACCTAACCTAACCTAACCTAACCTAACCTAACCTAACCTAACCTAACCTAACCTAACCTAACCTAACCTAACCTAACCTAACCTAACCTAACCTAACCTAACCTAACCTAACCTAACCTAACCTAACCTAACCTAACCTAACCTAACCTAACCTAACCTAACCTAACCTAACCTAACCTAACCTAACCTAACCTAACCTAACCTAACCTAACCTAACCTAACCTAACCTAACCTAACCTAACCTAACCTAACCTAACCTAACCTAACCTAACCTAACCTAACCTAACCTAACCTAACCTAACCTAACCTAACCTAACCTAACCTAACCTAACCTAACCTAACCTAACCTAACCTAACCTAACCTAACCTAACCTAACCTAACCTAACCTAACCTAACCTAACCTAACCTAACCTAACCTAACCTAACCTAACCTAACCTAACCTAACCTAACCTAACCTAACCTAACCTAACCTAACCTAACCTAACCTAACCTAACCTAACCTAACCTAACCTAACCTAACCTAACCTAACCTAACCTAACCTAACCTAACCTAACCTAACCTAACCTAACCTAACCTAACCTAACCTAACCTAACCTAACCTAACCTAACCTAACCTAACCTAACCTAACCTAACCTAACCTAACCTAACCTAACCTAACCTAACCTAACCTAACCTAACCTAACCTAACCTAACCTAACCTAACCTAACCTAACCTAACCTAACCTAACCTAACCTAACCTAACCTAACCTAACCTAACCTAACCTAACCTAACCTAACCTAACCTAACCTAACCTAACCTAACCTAACCTAACCTAACCTAACCTAACCTAACCTAACCTAACCTAACCTAACCTAACCTAACCTAACCTAACCTAACCTAACCTAACCTAACCTAACCTAACCTAACCTAACCTAACCTAACCTAACCTAACCTAACCTAACCTAACCTAACCTAACCTAACCTAACCTAACCTAACCTAACCTAACCTAACCTAACCTAACCTAACCTAACCTAACCTAACCTAACCTAACCTAACCTAACCTAACCTAACCTAACCTAACCTAACCTAACCTAACCTAACCTAACCTAACCTAACCTAACCTAACCTAACCTAACCTAACCTAACCTAACCTAACCTAACCTAACCTAACCTAACCTAACCTAACCTAACCTAACCTAACCTAACCTAACCTAACCTAACCTAACCTAACCTAACCTAACCTAACCTAACCTAACCTAACCTAACCTAACCTAACCTAACCTAACCTAACCTAACCTAACCTAACCTAACCTAACCTAACCTAACCTAACCTAACCTAACCTAACCTAACCTAACCTAACCTAACCTAACCTAACCTAACCTAACCTAACCTAACCTAACCTAACCTAACCTAACCTAACCTAACCTAACCTAACCTAACCTAACCTAACCTAACCTAACCTAACCTAACCTAACCTAACCTAACCTAACCTAACCTAACCTAACCTAACCTAACCTAACCTAACCTAACCTAACCTAACCTAACCTAACCTAACCTAACCTAACCTAACCTAACCTAACCTAACCTAACCTAACCTAACCTAACCTAACCTAACCTAACCTAACCTAACCTAACCTAACCTAACCTAACCTAACCTAACCTAACCTAACCTAACCTAACCTAACCTAACCTAACCTAACCTAACCTAACCTAACCTAACCTAACCTAACCTAACCTAACCTAACCTAACCTAACCTAACCTAACCTAACCTAACCTAACCTAACCTAACCTAACCTAACCTAACCTAACCTAACCTAACCTAACCTAACCTAACCTAACCTAACCTAACCTAACCTAACCTAACCTAACCTAACCTAACCTAACCTAACCTAACCTAACCTAACCTAACCTAACCTAACCTAACCTAACCTAACCTAACCTAACCTAACCTAACCTAACCTAACCTAACCTAACCTAACCTAACCTAACCTAACCTAACCTAACCTAACCTAACCTAACCTAACCTAACCTAACCTAACCTAACCTAACCTAACCTAACCTAACCTAACCTAACCTAACCTAACCTAACCTAACCTAACCTAACCTAACCTAACCTAACCTAACCTAACCTAACCTAACCTAACCTAACCTAACCTAACCTAACCTAACCTAACCTAACCTAACCTAACCTAACCTAACCTAACCTAACCTAACCTAACCTAACCTAACCTAACCTAACCTAACCTAACCTAACCTAACCTAACCTAACCTAACCTAACCTAACCTAACCTAACCTAACCTAACCTAACCTAACCTAACCTAACCTAACCTAACCTAACCTAACCTAACCTAACCTAACCTAACCTAACCTAACCTAACCTAACCTAACCTAACCTAACCTAACCTAACCTAACCTAACCTAACCTAACCTAACCTAACCTAACCTAACCTAACCTAACCTAACCTAACCTAACCTAACCTAACCTAACCTAACCTAACCTAACCTAACCTAACCTAACCTAACCTAACCTAACCTAACCTAACCTAACCTAACCTAACCTAACCTAACCTAACCTAACCTAACCTAACCTAACCTAACCTAACCTAACCTAACCTAACCTAACCTAACCTAACCTAACCTAACCTAACCTAACCTAACCTAACCTAACCTAACCTAACCTAACCTAACCTAACCTAACCTAACCTAACCTAACCTAACCTAACCTAACCTAACCTAACCTAACCTAACCTAACCTAACCTAACCTAACCTAACCTAACCTAACCTAACCTAACCTAACCTAACCTAACCTAACCTAACCTAACCTAACCTAACCTAACCTAACCTAACCTAACCTAACCTAACCTAACCTAACCTAACCTAACCTAACCTAACCTAACCTAACCTAACCGAGTCCGCGGCTTCCCCCCGCGACGATAGCACGTGTACAAGGTTGCTCCGCGCTCGAATTCGCAAAAATTTTAACTAAAAAATCAAGAAAAGTGGTATTTTCTTATCGAATTTTATCGTGCAAACCACCAAATTGTGCGGGAAAGTGCGGGCTACCCGATGGTGCAAAGTGTGCAAGAGAAAGTGCAAAAACGGAAGTAAAAAACCAAATAAAGTGAAAAAGTTTGAAAAACAAAAACTTAAAAATTAAACGCTGCGAAAAGGAGATCGACAACATATGTGTTTTGTGGTCTCAAAAGACGCGTCTTGTTGACGCCTACGTGTTCCAGCTGTTTCCCGATTTTTCCGGGCCAAGCCCGTTGAGAAAATAGGGAAAAACAACAAACCACGTGGCCACGTGCCACGGTTTCCAGTCGAGTGAGGCGGACAGCACCTGGCGGCTTCGAGGCAGAGCGTCGAGCCCAGCAGAACGGCGCTTCAATCTCCAAAAAAGGTTGAGTGGTTCCGTAGATATTTAGTTTTAAAAATTTACGTAAATTTCAAAAATTGGTAATTAAATATTTGTCGCGACGACCCCAACTTTTTATTCCGATTATCGAAGGATCTTACTGATACCTATTATTTTGCAAAATTTCAGTTTTCTATCTCGTTTAGTTTAGAAGATACAAATTTTTGAAATTTAGGGGAGGACACGAGGGGTGTCAAATAGGGGCCTGATATCTCCGGAATCACTACCCAAAAATAGCATAAGTTAGTTCTAGTACTAGTATTAAGTTTTTGTAAAATTTTAATGTGTTGTTTCTGTGCTGTGCTATTATTAGCGTAAAATAGGGGGTTTATTGACCATTAAAAATCGGGGGTAAGTTTTCCAAGGTCAACTACGTTGAATCTGAACTGGACTCTTCAAGCCCAGTACGGAGAGCCCAAACTCGACTTGTTTCGAGCAACAGGAGCCAATTCTGTAAAGGTGGCAGCCATTTTTGACGCCATCTTGGAAAACTTGCACCCGGTATAACTTTGGACTCGGTGGTCGTGGAGAGCTGCCGTTTCCACGGGACCGGTTAGGGGGGCGGTGCGCGACCTGTCCACCTGTTTTCAGGCACTTTGGCGCTGCTGGTTTTCAGGATCCTGAAAACCACCCTGTGCGCTAGAGCGGGTGAGGCCAAGCCAGAAAAGTCCGAACACGGACGTTCTGCGGCTGTTGGAAGGGAAGATAGCCCGGGTTTGAGATTGACTTTGACAGTTCACGAACTGTCAAACACTTTTTCAAACCCGAGTAACTCCCGAACCGTAGGTCGTAGAGCGTTCGGGTTTTCGTTTCGGGCGTTGGCTTGCCCTCCCCTATCGGGCCCGCACCTTTTCAGTGGTTTTCAGGGCCTGAAAATTTTTCGGCCTGAAGGCTGTTCCAGGGCATAGGTCGCGTTGCGCCCAGTCTGGGAAGCCCAAACACGGACGTCCTGCGATCATTGGGTGGGGAGATAGACCGGGTTTGAGACTGACTTTGACAGTTCTCGAGCTGTCAAACGATTCTTTGAACCTCGCTAACTCCCGAACCAGTGGTCGTATAACTTTCGGGTTTTCTTTGGGGGCTTTGGCTTGCCGTTCTCTGGCCGACGGAGGCCATTTCAGGCGTTTTTCAGGACGGCAGGTTTTTCAGCCTGAAAATTGTTCCGGGGGGTGGATCGCTTCGTGCTCGTTCAGGGGAACCCAAGCACGACTGTGTTTGAACGAACGGTCCCAGAGATAACAGCAGGAGACCGGGTTCTGGTCGCCATTTTGTATTTTCGGCCTGAACTTTGAGCCGCTGTATCTCGGGAACCCTTTGGGCTAGAGTGGTCGAGTTTGGGTTCGTTTGGGGGGGCTCGGGGAGGCCTGTTCCCTGGACAGTAGAGACCGGCTCTAGGTAGAGTCAAGAAATTTTTTGTTGACAGTCTCTATAGGATTTTTAATAAGTACGGTCTTGAGGGCCTTGGGACACTGGGACATTGTTCCAGCCTAAAATAGTTGTTAAGAAGTTGACAGAGCAAGGCTCTATTTACACTCGGACTAGCACTGTACTCTCGCAGAGGCTGTATTTAGGCAAAAATTGACTGCCCCTACTTAAGTTACTTTCTTTGACCCACTATCTTTATTTTAGTGGAACAGTGGGGTGCGTTTGTTGACCTCCCGGCTGCGTACGTATAGTTGGGGAGATTTTTTATCTCATAATTTTAGTATATATAATTATTGACTGCCCTATATACAGGCATTTTATACACATTTATTATATCCATTTATTTATTTACACTACTGGGGTACGTTTTACAATACCCTACCGACGTTGGGCTAGTTCGATCCGAATCCTACATACAAGATGAATTTAGGAATACGTACACCGGTCAAAAAGCCGGAAAACCGTCAAAATAAGAGCCCACCGAATACAACAGCAGAGGCTGGACCCTCAACGCAAAGCGTCCGGCGAAGTGTGGGTGAGTGGGAAGCTGGGCAGCTGGCAAATAAACCGAATCCGTCGATGAATGTGACATTCGAGAAAAGAGCGACAGGTGATTTACCGCTAAAGCGGACACCTGAGACGCTACGACGGGCATCCGCCGAAATAATTAGCCTCAGTCCACCAGTGGTGAAAACCAGAGTTGCGGAAGCCAGGACGTGCCTAATTAAAATAAAGACCCACCTGACCAACTCTAAAAACCTGAAGAGAGAGATAAAGGATGAGGTCAAGGCCCAAGCTGACCGACTTTACATGCTCGTGAAGGAGTCCGAGCAAGAAAAAGGTCGACCCTCACCTCGAACAGTCGCGACAGAGTCCAAAGGGACACAAGCGCGAGAAGAGGAAGGGGATAAGGGGGTAGCTAATGCCAAGACAGAGATGGAGTCTCTGAAATCGGCTTTGGAGGACCACAGCCGTATTATCCTGGAGAATAGTGAGAAGCTCGATAGGCTGAAAGAGGCACTAGAGACTAGCGAAGCTCATATGGAGAAGCTCTCCTACGCTAGGATAGCGGCAAGTCGGCCTATCGAGCAACCACCGAAGCAAACGGCACTCCACTCCGTTGTGGTTACCTCCACAAAGGAAACCGAGACGGGAGACCAGATCATCGACCACCTTAGAAAGGTGATAAATGCGAAGGAAGGATGGGTGACGGTGGACAGAATAAGGAAGGCAAAAGATAGGAAAGTGGTTTTGAGTTGCAAAACAGAAGAGGAAAGGGACAAAATAAAGAAAAGATTAGCAAGTGTGGGGGAGGTGTTGAAGGTGGAGGACATCAAGAACAAGGATCCCCTTGTTATCATGAGAGATGTCCTTGCCTACAACACGGATGAAGACGTCATAAAGGCTCTTCACAATCAAAATGGGGATGTTTTCGAAGGGATTAGGAAAGAAGATGACCGTGTGGAAGTACTTTTCAAAAAGAAAACAAGGAACCCCCACACTCACCATGTAGTCCTCAGGGTCTCCCCGAAGCTATATAACAGGCTGCTGGAAAGACAGGCCGTCCATATAGACCTGCAGAAAATCAGGGTGGCAGATCAAACTCCACTGATCCAGTGCTCCTTATGCCTCGGCTTTGGACATGGAAGACGGCTCTGCAAGGAGAAAGTGGAGAAATGCAGCCACTGTGGGGGCCCTCATATGAGGACGCAGTGCGCGGACTGGCTGGCCGGGGTGCCTCCGTCATGCTGTAACTGTGCACGAGCAAGGCTCGAGAACACGGAGCATAATGCCTTCAGTGATGAGTGCACAGTGAGGAAGAGATGTGAGGTACTGGCTAGAGCCAGGGTTGCGTACTGCTAAGGTGGATACTGGCGAAAGGGCAGGCACCCCAACCGGAAGATATACAGTAGCCCAAGCCAACTTACAAAGGAAGGAACTGGCGACCACCGAACTCTTTTTAGAGGCCAGTGAGCGTAAACTCGCATGGGCACTGATTCAGGAACCTTATGTGGGGGGGGCTAGGAGTATGAGGAGCTACCGGGGCGCGAGAATCTACCAGTGCGAGGTTGAAGGAAGTGGGACGGTAAGGGCGGCAATAGCCGTCTTTGATGATGACTTGGATGTCATCCCGTACCCGAAACTCACCACTAACGACATCGTTGTGGTGGGGATCCGGACCAAAGCCTGGGAAATCGCAGTAGTCTCCTATTACTTCGGGCCGAGCCAACCCATAGGGCCTTACCTGGATCAGCTGACTAATATTAAGTTGGAGTTGGGCACCGGACTACTGTTAATAGGCGGAGACGCAAACGCGAAGAGTACCTGGTGGGGAAGCACCATAGAAGACCCCAGGGGAGAAGAGATGTCCGGGACCCTTGAAGAGTTGGAGCTTCAGGTACTGAATACTGGCAACACGCCGACCTTTTACGTAGTGAGAGGCGGCGTTGTTTACAAAAGCCATGTGGACGTCACGGCGTGTTCGCTCGAGCTTCTTGACTTGGTAGACGGCTGGCGGCTTGACACAGGGGCGACGAGCTCGGACCACAATACAATATTATTTGATTTAAAATTAAAAAGGGATAAAGGAATTCATATTATTAGAACGACACGGAAGTATAACACTAGAAAGGCAAATTGGGAAACATTCAAAATGAAATTGGGGGAAAATAAAATTGAAAATAATATAACGTTAGACTCTATAAAACAAATAAACAATAAACAGGAACTAGAAAAATTTGTTACAAGGTACAAAAACGTCATTGAGAAAGCCTGTGAACAGGCGATTCCAAAAATAAGTAACAAAACAAGAATTACTATTCCGTGGTGGTCCGAGGAACTCGCAGCGAAAAAGAAGGAGGTTCGTACGAGGAAAAACCGTGTCCGCAACGCCGCACCGGTCCGCCGAGCGATGGTCGTAGACGAGTACCTGAAAGCTAAAGAGGAATATGAGTGCCAAGCCAAGAAAGCCCAAATAGCCAGCTGGAAAGGATTTTGCGAAAAACAAGATGGAGAAACCATATGGGAGGGGATTTATAGAGTCATCAGAGGGACCACCAGGAGACAAGAGGAAATGACCCTAACTAGCGATGGTGCATTCCTAAACCCGAAAGAATCGGCAGCCTTACTCGCCGACACATTTTACCCGAAGGACACAGCGGAAGAAGATAACAATGACCACAGGCTTACCAGGGAAGCAGCCAGTCGGGTAAATGAGTGGCGTCAAGATGAATATCTTGACCCACCATTTACACCGCTGGAGCTGAAGACAGCCGTGGAGCGCTTCAACCCCAAGAAAGCCCCCGGAGTGGATGGTTTCACGTCGGACATCTGCCGTCGAGCGATCTACCAGGACCTGGACGCGTTCCTTGCCCTGTACAACAAATGCCTAGAATTGGCACATTTCCCGGACATCTGGAAAGAGGCAGCGGTGGTGGTCCTCAGAAAACCGGGCAAGGAAGACTACATGAACCCCAAGTCATACAGACCGATAGGTCTCCTGCCGGTCTTGGGGAAGGTCCTGGAGAGGATGGTAGTAGCAAGGATTAAATGGCAGCTCGTGCCGCGGCTTAGTACTCGTCAGTTTGGCTTTATGCCCCAGAAGAGCACCGAGGACGCCCTCTATACTCTAATAAATCACGTACAGGACAAGTTGAGGCTGAAGAAGCTAATTGTCCTGGTGTCATTGGATATAGAGGGTGCCTTCGATAGCGCCTGGTGGCCGGCTATCAAAGTCAGGCTGGCAGAGGAAAAGTGCCCGGTAAACATCAGGAGGCTGCTAGATAGCTACCTCGACGGCAGAAAGGTAAGGGTAAGGTATGCTGGGGAGGAATGCACGAGAGAAACAAACAAAGGCTGTGTTCAAGGGTCAATCGGTGGTCCCATCCTTTGGAACCTTCTGCTGGACCCACTATTGAAGGAGTTGGAGGGGATGGGATTGTACGTGCAGGCTTTTGCGGACGACATTGTTTTGGTCGTTGATGGAGACACAGCGGCTGAAGTCTCCAGAACCGCCAATGCAGCCCTCGCCCATGTTCAGAGTTGGGGCGTCCGAAATAAGTTGAGGTTTGCACCGCACAAAACCTGTGCGATGCTCATAACCAACAAGCTTAAGTACGACACCCCAATTCTGAGCATGGCCGGGGTCGACATCGGTATGGTGAGGAGTATGAAGCTGCTGGGTCTGACCATCGACGACAACCTAACATTTAACGAGCACACTACCAACGTCTGCAAGAAGGCGGCAGAAATATACAAGCAGCTTGCACGTGCAGCAAAGGTTAGTTGGGGGCTAAACAGGGAGATTATACGCATAATATACACTGCCACTATCGAACCAATCATTACGTACGCGGCTGGAGCCTGGGCTCCCGCTACGAAGAAGCTGGGCATACGAGGGAAACTAGGCTCTGTCCAACGAGGATTCGTCCAGAAGCTCTGCAAGTCTTACCGTACAGTCTCGCTGAACTCGGCGCTGGTGCTGGCCGGGATACTGCCTCTGGACCTTCGCATACAAGAGGCAGCCGCCCTGTATGAGGCAAGGAGAGGGTCATCCCGGTTTGTGCCAGGAGATCGGGAGATTGAGAGTATGGTAAGATTTGCAGAGACGTCTCACCCTGCCAAGCAAATGGCTCTGGAGTTCGTGTGCCTGGCAGACCAACAACTTGTGGACAGTCAGAATGTGCAGGCAGTGCGAATATTCACTGACGGCAGCAAGATTGAGGGGAAGGTCGGAGCCGCATTATCCCTGTGGGATAATGAGGGTGAAATCCAGAACCTCAAACTTAGCCTTGCCGCGTACTGCACTGTCTACCAGGCGGAACTACTGGCCATTTGTAAAGCAACGGACGTGATCCTCAAACGCAAAGAGACGAGCTATGGCTTGTACAGCGACTCAATGGCAGCATTGCAGACGTTGGCAAGACATGGCTCTCTCCACCCTCTGGCGGTCCGCGCAAGAGCGAATTTGGCTCAAGCGTTGGACCAGAATAAAGTTGTCGCTTTCTTCTGGGTCAAAGCCCACGCGGGCTTGCCGGGGAATGAGCGTGCGGACGAGCTGGCTAAGGAGGCGGCGTTGTCGTCACGGAGGAAGCCGGACTATGACCTGTGTCCGGTTTCATACATCAAGCGACAAATCCGTTTGGATTCGCTTGATGAATGGAACCGGAGATATGTGTCGGGCGAGACGGCCTCGGTGACGAAGATGTTCCTTCCGGACGCCAAAGCGGCTTATCGTATTGTACAACGGGTGAGGCCGACAGGCGTACTCACGCAGGTTCTAACGGGGCACGGTGGGTTCTCAGAATACTTGAATCGCTTCAGGTGTAAGGAGAGCCCATCGTGCACCTGCGACCCGGACATTGCCGAATCTGTCCCGCATATTATTCTAGAGTGTCCAATATATGCGAAAGATCGTTACAATCTGGAACAGGATCTGGGTATAGAACTGCATAGAGGGAACGTGGCAGAGATAATGTTAAGTAAAAACCGGAACACATTTATAGCCTACTGCGAGAGTATAGCTAAAAGAGTAATAAGTAAAAATAAAAATTAGGTTATGAAACTATGTTTCATATTATATTGTATATATATAGTTCATGCAAACATAGACTATAAGCGCACAAACTTGTAATTAGTATAAGCAGTAAGTTAAGCGAACAAAACATGTGTCTAGTTGTTAAGGATAAGCGTATAATGTAAGAATAATTGTAAGCTAAATTGGAAAATGTAGTAAGTAGTATTTAAGATGTATGTGTAAGATAGTGATGTAAATAAAACAAAGTGTTTAAAATTATTTCCCTAAAGTGAATAAAAACCGAAATGTGTTAAATTATTTTCCCTAAGAAGTATTAATAAGAAATAAAGCATAGGTAGTATAGGAAGTAGTAAGTGTGGGAATCCCACCCGCAGAAAGGATAAAAGGTGATGGATACAAGAAAGAAATAGTATGTAGCATGAAAGTACGAGAGGAATGTATTGCGAGAACTTGTATGGATGAGGATAAGCGTTAAATAGGCGCCAATTCAGTTGGCGGAACTAGTCCAGAAAAAAAAAAAAAAAAAAAAAAAAAAAAAAAAAAAAAAAAAAAAAAAAAAAAAAAAAAAAAAAAAAAAACCTAACCTAACCTAACCTAACCATCGATTTCTCAGCCTTCAGGAGTGCTAATTTGACCCAGTTTTTTGCACAGTAATTACAGGACAGGCTAGTTCCTGCTATCCCGACTGTAGAAATTGACCATCGAGGTTTTATTTTTCGAATACCTACAAATTGTCATTTTTTCAAAAAAATTTTATTTTCAAAATTAGATATCTCAAATTCTACTCGTTAGATTCTTTTGGTTTAAACTCCATAGGACGCCATCAACCCTTACCTGTGTCCCGGTGCGTGTTTCGCGTATCCGAGTCCTGGTTTTGGAACAAATTTTCAAAATTTTTCTCAAAAAATCTAGTTTTTTGCCCATATTCAAAAATTTTTGTTCTAGATAAATTTTTATTTTTATAAAATCCGTTAGCCCGTGCGGAGACGCAATTTTTGACACCCCACACGTGAGCCTAGCTCTCACGAAACGTCAAAAAATTGCCCACCCGCCCACCCGGTGGTCTTTTAATCTGTATACAATAAGACGAAGAGAAAATCGATAAAAATTTTAAACTGACAAAATAGTTTTTCTATTGATTGACTATTTTAGAATCTTTTTGACATTTATACCAGACGTGACTAAAACTTTTAGTCACATTATTTAATTATTGACTTTTTATTAAATTTTAACATTTTATCTTTTATCTTATTTTAACCTATATATTTGACGGATCCCTCCTTTACAGGGATCCAGTCCTATTAACTTTGACGCAATTTGTATATTGACGGATCCCTCCTTTACAGGGATCTAGTCCTAACGAATTTTTGACGAAACTTTATAGTTGGCTGATCCCCCCTTTACAGGGATCCAGTCCTAACGTGTGATTTTTGGCGCAATCTATATAGTTGGCTGATCCCCCCTTTACAGGGATTCAGTTAATTATCTTTATTTTGTCCCCTGATCTTTGACTCCGACATGATTCGTACGCCGGCCAAGGACGCAGATGTGCAGGGCTCTGGAGGCTCGCCGCGATCGGCAGAGGAAGCTGGGACGTCGCTTTCGAGTGTCAGGCGCAGCATTGGGGAATGGGAGGCTGGGAGGGTAGAGCCCAAGGCTAAGTCCCCGGCTAACCTAAAACCAGCTGCGTCCCAACCAACCACACACAAAATCCCCGGCTCTCTGGTGACGCGCCGGGCCTCTGCGGGCGCTGCAGAACCTGCTAAAAAGGCCGAACCCAAGTACCCCAACCTGACAGCGGAGGCGAGAGCTTGCCTAAATAAGGCGAAGCTGCATTTGGGCAACTCTCGCAACCTGAAAACGGAAATTAAGACGGAGGTGCTTGGGGCCATAAACAGGCTGTACGAAATTGTGAAGGAGTCAGAGAAGAAAAGATCGTCCGCCACGCCGCCTGCAAAAGCATCGGAAGTGGATCCGACCTGCCAACCCACCCCTATCGAGGAACAGAGGGTTCCAATGACAACCACAGTTGTTCCGACAGAGCTTGTGAAACAGCTCATAGGAAACCTCCAGCAGCACAATCGGGCGCTGGAGGAGTGCCAACAGCATACACAGGCCTTGTCGGAACAGCTGAAACAAACACCTCACTACGTCGCCGGCCAGGGACCAACTTTTGCCGAAATCGCTGCCGGTTCCAAACAGCAAATTCAGCGGCCTCTTCACTCGGTGGTCGTATCATCTGTTGATGACCAGGACACCGGTGAGGAGGTTGTTGAGAAGCTTAGGACGGCAGTGGATGCTAGAAACACGGGCACAAGGGTCGAGCGACTACGGAAGGTGCGGGACCAGAAGGTGGTTGTCAGCTTCAAAACTGGGGAGGAGTTGGATAAGGTCAAGGAGAGGATCAAGAGGGCAGGGAACCTGGTGGTAGAGGAAGTAAAGAACAAGGACCCCCTCATCATTGTAAAGGATGTCCTCTCCTGCCATTCCGACGTGGAAGTAATTGCGGCTATAAAACGGCAAAATGAACACCTGATTGGGGACGTGCCTGCTGGAGAAGTGAGGCTGGTCGTAAAATACCGTCGCAAGACCAGGAACACTCACTTGTGCCACATCATCCTGCAGGTGTCCCCAACGCTATGGCAGAGGCTTACGTCGGCGGGTCGTGTGCATATCGACCTGCAGAGGGTGCGTGTACTGGACCAGTCGCCACTGGTGCAGTGCACTCGTTGTCTGCGTTATGGTCATAGTCGCAAAGTATGCACAGAGCCCGCCGATCTATGCATACACTGTGGTGACCCTCACCTGCGTGCGGACTGCCCCTCACGTTTGTCAGCGGATACACCGTCGTGCCGAAACTGCACGACGGCAAAGATGGCCAGAACGGACCACAACGCCTTCGACAGTGAGTGCCCAATTCGTGTTAGGTGGGACGCATTGGCGCGCCTGTCGGTGGCGTACTGCTAAGGTGGTGACGGCCGCAGACAGGAACATTCAGCCGGGCAGCCGCACTCGGACTGGCACTGGCGTCCGCCCCGGCTATCGGGTAATCCAAGCGAATCTGCAGAGGAAGCAACTAGCAACCCAAGAGCTTCTACTTGAGGCTAGCGAGCGGAGGGTTGCTTTTGCGCTGCTCCAGGAGCCTTATGTGGGTGGGATCAGGAGAATGCGAGACTACCGGGGAGCGAGAATTTACCAGTGCGCTGAGCAAGGAAGTGGAACTGTGAAGGCGGCAATAGTCGTCTTGGACAACGAACTCGACGTCACACAGTGTCCAGAACTCACCACCAACAACATCACGGTGGTGAGGATCCGAACCAGCGCCTGGGAAATCGCAGTAGTCTCGTTCTATTTTGAACCTGACCAGCCCATAGAGCCATACCTGGAGCACCTCAGGCGGATTCGCGAGGATCTGGGTCAAACCAGATTAGTTATGGGTGGGGACGCCAACGCCAAGAGCAACTGGTGGGGCAGTGCGGTTGTCGACGACAGGGGCGAGGAAATGTCCGGGGTGTTGGAGGAGATGGGCCTTCAGGTGCTCAACGTCGGCAGCACTCCAACTTTTGACACCGTCAGGAGGGGCAGGTCTTACACCAGCGTTGTTGATGTGACGGCCTGCTCAACTGACATGCTGAGTCTGGTGGATGACTGGAGGGTTGAAAAAGGCATCACGAGCTCGGACCACCACGGTATTGTTTTCAAAATTAATCTAATAAAGTCAATAGGAATAAATATAAACAGAACAACCAGGGTATTTAATACAAAAAAAGCGAATTGGAGCCAATTTCGTGAGAAATTGGCCCAATTAAAAACCAATAAAAATTTTAATACATTAAGCATCAATAATAGTACAAACAAATTAGAATTAGAAAATAACATAAACACATACATAGATATAATAGTTAGAACAAGCCAGGAAACAATACCCAAAATCAAAACAAATAATAAATTCACCTTACCGTGGTGGACCACCGAGCTCGCTGATATGAAGAAAGAGGTCAACACCAGGAGACGTCGCATCCGGTGCGCAGCGCCGATCCGGAGACAGGCTGTCGTTGAGGGGTACCTGAGGGCCAAGGAAGCGTATGAATCCCGGGCTAAGCAGGCGCAGATCGATAGCTGGAAGGGGTTCTGCGAAAAGCAAGACAGGGAAGGAGTCTGGGAGGGTATATACCGGGTTATCGGGCGGACCGCCAAACGGCAAGAAGACCTGCCACTGATGAAGGACGGAGTATCACTCAGCCCCCAAGACTCGGCCAGGCTATTTGCTGAGACCTTCTACCCGGATGACCGTGAAGAGGGAGAAAATGCTGACCACCGTAGGACTCGAGAAGCGGCCAGTCGTGTAAACGAGTGGGCGCATGATGAACACCATGACCCGCCGTTTACACCTCTGGAGCTGAGAACCGCGGTGGAAAGCTTCAACCCGAAAAAGGCACCCGGGGCGGATGGTCTCACAGCCGAGATATGTGCCCAAGCCATTTTCCAGGATCCGGGGATGTTCCTTGCTCTGGCAAATAAGTGCCTCGAGCTGGGTCACTTCCCTGGGGCCTGGAAAGTGGCTACAGTAGTGATGCTCCGGAAACCCGGAAAAGATACCTACACCACCCCGAAGTCCTACAGGCCGATCGGCCTCCTACCAGTCCTGGGCAAAATCCTGGAGAAGTTAACGGTAGCTCGTCTCAAGTGGCATCTGATCCCGCGGTTGAGTACTCGCCAGTTTGGTTTCATGCCCCAGAAGAGCACCGAAGACTCCCTCTATACAATGATACAACATATCAACGCAAAGCTAGACGAGAAGAAGCTGATCACTGTTGTCTCACTTGACATAGAGGGAGCCTTCGATAGCGCATGGTGGCCGGCCATTAGAACCAGACTGGCTGAGGAAAAGTGCCCGGTGAATATCAGACGGCTGCTGGACAGCTACCTGGACGACAGAAGTGTCCGGGTCAGGTATGCTGGGGCCGAGTACCAAAGAAGGACGACAAAGGGGTGCGTGCAGGGATCGATTGGCGGTCCGATCCTCTGGAATCTGGTGCTGGATCCTCTGTTGAAGGAGCTCGAAGAGCGGGGTTACCACTGCCAGGCTTTTGCCGATGACGTGGTGCTCATATTCGACGGGGATACAGCACTGGATGTCCAAAGACAGGCCAATGCCGCCCTCGAATTTGTTCGGGGGTGGGGCATCAGAAATAAGCTGAAATTTGCTCCACACAAAACATGTGCGATGGTAGTAACGAGGAAGCTGAAATATGATGTCCCACTCCTGAGCATGGGCGGGGTCGACATTGGCATGTCTGAGGAGATCAAGATCCTGGGGTTGACTGTGGACCACAAGCTCACCTTCAATTCGCATGTTGCTAGCGTCTGTAGGAAGGCAATCGCCTTCTATAAACAGTTGTCTAGAGCAGCAAAGGTGAGCTGGGGTCTACACCCCGAAGTAATCCGGAGTATATATACCGCGGCGGTGGAGCCGGTAATACTGTACGCGGCCAGCGCGTGGGCGCCGGCAGCCAGAAAGGCAGGAGTGCAGAAAGAGTTGTATTCAGTTCAGCGGGGGTTCGCTCAAAAGCTCTGCAAATCCTACCGCACCGTTTCGCTAAACGCCGCTCTTGTGCTGGCTGGGTTACTCCCACTCGACCTCCGAATACAGGAAGCAGCCGCACTGTACGAGGCAAAGAGAGGAGTACCTCAGCCGTCGCTAGCTGGTCGTGAGGTGGAGCGTGTGGTGGCATTTGCGGAGACTCCGCACCCGGCGAAACATATGGCCATGGGGTTCGTGAGTTTGGTAGACCAGTCACTTGTGGAGGCCCACAACAGCCAGGATATCCGGTTTTTTACCGACGGCAGCAAGATAGCGGGCAAGGTTGGAGCAGCACTGTCCCTGTGGGACAGGGAAGCCGAGACCAAGTCCGTGAAGCTTTGCTTGCCGGCGTGCTGTACGGTCTACCAAGCAGAACTCCTGGCCATATGCGTAGCGACACGCCATATACTGCGGCGAAGGGAGGGAACCTTTGGTATCTATAGTGACTCGAAGGCCGCATTGGAGACGGTCACAAACCAGGGTTCCCTCCACGCCCTGGCAGTGGAGGCGAGAGCGAACCTCAACGTGGCCTTATCCCAGAGCAAAGATGTTTCCTTGTTCTGGATAAAGGCACACGCTGGACTGGATGGCAACGAGCGCGCAGACCACCTTGCTAAGGAAGCTGCCCTTAAATTGAAGAGGAAGCCCGATTACGACCGCTGCCCGGTTTCATTCGTCAAGCGACAGATCCGTATGGGGTCGCTTGACGAATGGAACCGCCGGTACAAGGATGGTGGAACCGCCTCAGTCACCAAGATTTTCTTCCCGGATGCAGTTGACGCCTACAGAACCGTGACCAAGATAAGACCAACAGGAGTAGTCACCCAGATTATGACGGGGCATGGTGGGTTCTCCGAATACTTGCATCGATTCAAGTGTAAGGAGAGCCCATCGTGTATCTGCGAGCCGAGCGCTGTAGAGTCGGTCCCACACGTGGTTTTTCATTGCCCAGTCTTTGAAAAAGAAAGGCGTGAATTGGAACAGGAGATTGAGACCGAGCTCAACGTGGGGAATATGGGCGATTTGCTAAAGGTGGGAAAAACTAGAAGACCAATATTGGAATACTGTACAAAAATCGCAAATAGATTAATAAATAGGAACAAGACAATTTAAAAAGCTATGCTTACAGTATAATAGGTATATTATATATTATGTTAAGCATAGAATAATAGATACAAATTAGAGTAACAAATAAACAAAATAGACATAGCAAAAAATAACAACACTTTTCTAAATTAAAAACTAGTAAATTTCAGGCTAAAATTCAGTAAAAAATCATTTGTACAGAGTTCAAATAAAAAACGATATACAAGGTCTCTGACGACGTCAGGGGAAAATTAGCGCGGCAGGAGTGTGGTTTTAGTCAGTAAGAGTCTGACACTGTTCGGGCTGGCCCGCTTGCGAGTCAGCCCGTTCGTCCATGAGGATTTCCCACTCCTGCCAAAAAAAAAAAAAAAAAAAAAAAAAAAAAAAACCTAACCTAACCTAACCTAACCTAACCTAACCTAACCTAACCTAACCTAACCTAACCTAACCTAACCTAACCTAACCTAACCTAACCCCAGTTCCCCCCCGGCTCTCGTGGCGGTCGGATCGTTTTCAGAGTCGCTCCGCGCTTAAAAAAATCAAAAAAGTGGTAAAAAGTGCTCCGATTTTAATGAAACAAGTGTTGGTGTGTAGAGAAAAGTGACCTCCACACTTCTAAGTGATACTTACAACCCGGATTGCAGTGCAGTGCAGTAAAAAACTGAAAAACCTCTAGCTTAGAGGTTAACTAAGGCAACAAAAAACTAAGATCGAAAACGCTGCTGAAACGAGATCGACGACCCCCCTTTTTTATTCAAGAAAAAGGAGGGGTTTTCCCCTGCGCACCATCCAGACGACCTGGAGTCCTGAAAAATCCAAGCCGCTGGAAGTTATTCAGGAAAAAGTAAAAACCACGTGGAGCTGAAAACGTCAAAAACGCCAGCCAGACGACTGAAATTTTGCAGCGGGCAACTCCTTTAATGGTGAAGACAAAACCCGCAAGTATTTTTATTATATCTACAACACCCGATTTTTAAGAAGACTTAGAAGTTCAAATATTTGGACTTCTATAACTTTGGAACTAATCAAGATTTTCAAGATCTTCAACTGCAGCCCTTGGCGCGCTTATTTGTAGACCAATTATCCTAAGTTTTAGATTTTTTAAATAAATAGTTTAGTAATTATAAGCAATATTATTATAAAATCACATTTTCAAAAATTATTCTATCAAATTTCATGTAAATATTATTATTGGTTATTTTGTTGTGTAGCGGAAGATTTTTCCTATTTACTGACATATATTTCAGAATTTTCGGTCCAGGGAGTCCGGAGATATCGAATTTTTTCTGTTTTTTGGTAATAATTCAAAATTTAATGGTAAATCACTTATTTTGACCTCGGGACTGTGTCCAATACGTTGATTGCGACCCATTTAAGCCCAAACACGGCCCTTATATTGTAAAAATTGAGAGATTGTGTAATTTTCGCCATTTTGGTTTTTTAGGTTTTTAATTTTAACAGGCTATATCTCTGGAGCCGCTTGGCCGAGAATTCTCGTGTTTTCACCATTGGTTGCGTCTATTTATAGAGTTTAAGAATTTATGGGTTTCAGCAATTTTCAGGCCAAAAAATTTTTTGTCGCTGAAAGTGTTTTCAGGAGATACCTAGAGTGACGCCGAATTGTACATCCAAAACCCGGACTTTCTCCGACTGGGGGTTCCGAAGTTACGGGCTCCTAAAGTTGACTTTTGACAGTTCGGCGGCCATTTTGTTCAGCTTCAGACCGCAATAACTCCGGAGCCAGAAATCGTAGGAAGTTGCGGATTTCGGTTTCAGTCACAGGGGCTTCTTGGCTACCATACCCTGTGTTTTCAGGCGGTTTGGAGCTGAAAATTTTTGGGTTCCTGAAAGCAGTTTCAGCAGACAGCGGAGCTCAGGCAGAGTTAGGAGAGCCCAAACTTGGTGGTTCTGCGACCGCCCGAAGCGGAGAAATCACCCGTCAAAGTTTGACACTGACAGTTGAGCCGCCATCTTGGCCAACATTAAAACACTGATATCTCCGCGACGGAGTGTCGTAGAGCGACGGGAGTTTCGCGGTAGATTAGAGCAGACTGAAACCTAGTGGGTGGGACACCTTTCAGGCGCTTTTTCAGGTGTCAACATTTTTTGGCCTGAAAACGGTTTCAGTGGATAGGTCTCACCGAGCCAAGTGCAGAAAGCCCAAACACGGCGGTTTTTGGACCGGTGGTTCCGAGGATAACCCACATAAACCACTTTTGGTTTTTATTTTGGGAAAAAACCAGGATTTTTAAGTTGGCATAGCTCCGGAACCCCTTGGTATAGCTGAGCCAAGTTTGGTATCATTTGAAAGGGCCCGGGGAGAGCTATCCATTGGTAGTATTGAATCGACTCTACATAGAGTCGAAAAAATTTTCTGTTAGAAATCTACTGTTTTCGACACCCGAAAGCAAAATTCTCCCACATGCTCAGTGCTTGACATGTTTTATTGAACATAAAGGCTGACCGTGTCAACTCTGTAGAGGAACACAAAGTTTTTAACCGAAGATTTATACGATCTTCACAGCACTTTTATTTCCTTTATACTTCTTTACATTTTTACATTTTTATATTTATACTTTCACTTGTACTGACGCATACCTCCAACATGTTTGGAGTGAGGACCCCGCTAAAGAAGGCGGACGGTGAAAAGTCACCACCGAAAGTTAGAACGTCACCTCCAAGCGTTCGACGCAGCGTTGGAGAGTGGGAAGCTGGTCGGTCTAGCAGCACGAACCAAACACCCCCCATAACCTCCAACACTACACAGGCTGGCCCTGCAAAAATAGAGCAAAAACCATCAAAGCCGCAGGACAACAAAACCCTCCAAACGCGCACTAAGTTGATAGAGGTCAACACGTCCCCAAAGGTACAGTACGCAGATCGGTCGACAGAAGCTAGGGCCTGCTTGAACAAAGCAAAACTACATCTGAGCAGTTCAAGGAACACAAAGACCGAAATTAAAAATGGCATCACCGAAGCGCTGGACCGGTTGTATCAACTAGTGAAGGAAGCCGAAAGGGAGGTCAAAATAAAAAGCTCAAGTGGGGTAAAGGAACACACAGCACCTGAAACCGTTGCTATCGATACGACCTTCTCCATTAACACCGAACAAAACTCGCTAGCGGCACAAATGGAAGAACACTCAAAACTGCTTAAAGAAAATAATAAAAAGATAGACGAGTTGAAAGCCGTAATGGAGCAGAAACTCACAACAACTTATGCGAGTGTTGCCGCGACTCACAGCGGGAAGTCAAACCCGCTGCGTAGTACGCTGCATTCCATCGTAGTCACCTCTAAGGATGACACTGAGTCAGGGGATGAAGTACTAGACAAGATACGGAAGGCGGTGGACGCGAAAGAGGGCTGGGTTAAAGTCGAAAAAATAAGAAAGGCCAAAGACAGAAAAATTATAATGGGATTCCAGACCAGAGAAGAAAGGAGTAAAATTAAAAACAAACTGGAAGTAGAAAGACGGGACCTCAATGTCGAGGAAGTGAGAAACAAGGACCCTTTATTGATCCTCAGGAGCGTCCTGTCGGTTAACTCAGACGAGGATGTTCTTAAAGCTTTGAGGAACCAAAATAAGGATGTTTTCCACAACCTCGACAAAGAGGAAGACAGAGTAGAAGTAAAGTTTAGAAGGAAAACGAGGAATCCGCACACGAATCACGTTGTGATCAGTGTCTCACCAACCATCTGGAGAAGGGCTACGGAGGTCGGATGCCTGCACGTGGACCTGCAGCGCGTTAGGGTGGAGGACCAAACTCCATTGGTCCAGTGCACGCGCTGTCTGGGTTTCGGGCATGGCAGACGCTTCTGTAAGGAACCGGTCGACCTGTGTAGTCACTGTGGTGGTCTACATTTGAAGGCAGAATGTGCTGATTGGCTCGCGGGTGTTCCACCCAAATGCCAGAACTGCACAAGAGCCAAGCTAGACGAAGCTGATCACAACGCCTTTAACCCTGACTGCCCAACACGCCGCAAGTGGGATGAAATCGCCAGATCAACGGTGGCCTATTGCTAAGGGCACCCAAGGCAACCCAAACCCCTACAGAATAATACAGGCCAACCTTCAGCGTAAAAAGCTCGCAACAAACGAGCTCCTGTTGGAAGCTGTAAAGCGTGGAGCTTCCGTTGCTCTCCTCCAGGAACCATACGTCGGAGGGGATAAGGTTATGAGGGACCGCCGGGGCGTTCGGATCTTCCAGAGCACTGACAACGGAGATGGGACTGTCAAGGCCGCGATAGCGGTCTTCGATCAGGACTTAATAGTCAAGCAGTACCCGCAACTCACCACAACCAACATCGTCGTGGTGGGAATCCAGACCAGTGCCTGGAAGATCACGCTGGTGTCGTTTTATTTCGAACCAGGCCAGCCGGTGGGTCCATATCTGGAGCACCTTAAGCATATAGAAGAAGTGGTAGGCTCTAGAATGTGGATAATTGGAGGGGATACCAACGCGAAGAGCACCTGGTGGGGAAGCTTTAAAATCAACAGTAGAGGCGAGGAGGTGTCTGGAGTCCTCGACGAGCTAAGTCTTAACATACTCAACAGAGGGGAAATTCCGACCTACGACACGATCAGAGGGGGGAAACGCTATTGCAGTCACGTCGATATTACAGCATGCTCGACGGATATTCTCGACCTGGTGGACGACTGGACGTTGGACGAAGGCCTCACGAGCTCGGACCACAACGGCATCACTTTTAACATCCGACTTAAAAGATCCAAAGGCATCAAAATAAATAGGACTACAAGAGTTTTTAACACAAAGAAAGCAAATTGGCCTGAGTTTCGTGAGAAACTCAGCCAATTAATGCAAGAGACCAACATAAACAAAATAGAAATAGATAGAATGAATACAGTCGATCAACTTAATAGCACAATAGACAAATACATAAAGGCCATCAAAGACGCATGCATTTCGTCAATGCCTACGAGGAAAAGCAACGAAGTGCTCACTTTGCCGTGGTGGTCCGAGAAACTCGAAGAGATGAAGCGGAAAGTCGCCACCAGGAAACGCAGGATTCGATGTGCTGCACCGGTCCGAAGATCGAAGGTCGTTGAAGAGTACCTGAAACATAAAGTTGAGTATGAAACAGAAGTAGCAAAAGATATGGTCGAGAGTTGGAAGAACTTCTGCGCAAAACAGGACAGAGAGGGGGTTTGGGAAGGGATTTACCGGGTGATAGGGAGGACCAAAGGAAGGGGAGAGGACCAGCCGCTGGTGAAAGAGGGGGAGGTGCTGGACGCAAAAGGTTCAGTGGAACTTCTGGCGAATACTTTTTACCCGGAAGACCACAAGGGCAGTGACAGTACAAACCACCGCGTCATCAGAGAAAGGGCTGACGTCGTGAATGCTGGAGGGCATGATGACTCAAGCGATCCACCATTCACGATGGCCGAACTGATGGCGGCGTGCAGGTCCTTCAACCCCAAAAAAGCGCCGGGAGTGGATGGCTTCACAGCTGATATTTGTTGCCAGGCTGTCGGGGGTGCCCCTGAGGTGACTCTTGCGCTCCTGAACGGCTGCCTTAAATGCCACCACTTCCCTGAGGTCTGGAAGGAGGCGATCGTGATTGTGCTGAAGAAGCCGGGTAAGGCCGACTATAGCACTCCAAAAGCGTACAGACCAATTGGCCTATTGCCAATACTAGGGAAAATTTTCGAGAAGATGTTGGTGGCCCGCCTCAAGTTCCATTTGATTCCGAGGATGAGTACTCGCCAGTATGGATTCATGCCCCAGAGGAGTACGGAGGACGCCCTCTATGTCCTAATGCAACACATACGCAGCAAGCTTGAGCTAAAGAAAATAGTAGTTTTAATATCTTTGGACATAGAGGGAGCTTTCGACAGCGCCTGGTGGCCAGCCATACGAGTCCGTCTGGCTGAGGAAAAGTGTCCAATCGGCTTGAGGAGGGTCATCGACAGCTATCTCGAGAACAGAAGGGTCAGGGTTAGGTACGCAGGTGAAGAGTTCGGCAAGATAACAAGCAAGGGTTGTGTCCAGGGTTCAATAGGTGGACCAATTTTCTGGAACCTATTACTGGACCCACTTTTGAAGAGCTTGGAGGCTGGGGGTGACTATTGCCAGGCGTTTGCAGACGACGTCGTGCTGGTCTTCGATGGTGACACATCGCTGGAGATCGAGGGACGTGCCAATGCCGCTCTCGAACGTGTTCGGGCGTGGGGGATGGAAAACAAACTTAAATTCGCCCCGCAAAAGACCAAAGCAATGCTTATTACTCGGAAGTTAAAATATGACACCCCACGCCTGAACATGGGCGGGATCGACATTGCCATGTCCAAAGAGATCAAAATCCTGGGTGTCACCATCGATGATAAGCTGACTTTCAACACACACGTCACAAACATATGCAGGAGGGCAATAGGCATCCACAAGCAACTCACTAGGGCAGCAAAAACCAGCTGGGGACTTCACCCGGAAGTCATCAGGATAATATATGTGGCCACCGTGGAACCAATCATCCTGTACGCCGCCAGCGTTTGGGCCCCGGCCGTCGGGGGGCTGGGTGTCATGAAGCAGTTGGGAGCTGTCCAGCGCGGTATTGCACAAAAGCTGTGCAAGGCATACCGGACGGTCTCCTTGAACTCCGCGCTGGTGCTGGCTGGGATACTACCTCTCGACCTCCGTGTCCGCGAGGCGGCATCATTATACGAGGCCAGGAGGGGGGTGCCTCAGCCGGCACTAGGCGGTAGGAGGGTGGAGCAGGCCGCCTCAGCAATGGAAGCCCCGCACCCTGCGGAGCGCGTTGAGCTGGAGCTCGTAAGCCTGGTAGACAAAGAGCAACTTGATGCTCGGAACGAATTTGAGATTCGTATCTTCACGGACGGGAGCAAGATTGGGGGAAAGGTTGGGGCGGCGCTCTCCATTTGGAGGGGTGACGCCGAGACCAAAACTCTCAAGCTTGCTCTCCCACACTACTCCACCGTCTACCAGGCTGAGCTTCTGGCAATATGCGTGGCAACCAGGGTGATTCTGAAACACAGTGCGCAATCGTTTGGAATTTTCAGCGACTCTATGGCAGCCCTCCAAACTATCCAAAACTACGACCGACACCACCCACTGGCTGTGGAAGTAAGGGACAATATCAAGTTAATGTCAATCCAAAACAAGACTGTAACTTTGTTTTGGATTAAAGCTCATGTAGGGTTGGAGGGCAATGAGAGGGCCGACGAATTAGCCAAAAGAGCTGCTGAGGGTTCCAAACGAAAGCCCGACTACGATTTGTGCCCGGTTTCGTACATCAAGCGATGCATTCGTACGGCAACGCTTGACGAATGGAACCATAGATACAGCTCTGGAAAAACTGCTTCAGTGACTAAACTGTTCTTCCCGGATGCGGTGGCGGCCTACAGGATAGTCAGGAAAATTAACATCAGTAGCGTAGTTACACAACTCATGACGGGGCACGGTGGGTTCTCGGAATACTTGCACCGCTTCAAGTGTAAAGAGAGCCCATCGTGCATCTGTGACCCTGAAATTGATGAAACGGTGCCACATGTATTATTCAACTGTCCTGTCTTCGACAGAGATAGGCTGGAGGCTGAGCACGAACTCAACACCAAGCTTGATGTGGGAAGTTTGTTTCAGATAATGGCGGGCAAAAACAGAGATATCCTGTTAAAATATTGCGTAAATATATGTGAAAGAGTTATAAAGAGAAATAGGAGTGCATAAGCAAGAATGTTTGCACTATATTATGAATAATATAAGTGTCAAGCATTGAAAATAAAGAATGTATATTTTAAGCTGAATGCAGTGAATTGACTGGAATCAAAGTCTGAGTTGCCCTATATTATTGGGGAAGATGGAACTAGTGATAAATATTTAGAAGAATATAGTTTATTGTAACCCTCATAGGAATAATAGAAATAAGCTAGAATAAGATATAGTAAGTAATAAACAATGAGAATAAATCCATACAAATGTTGTAGAAGTTAAAAAAAAAGCCAACTGCCTAGTAAAATATAAGTAAGACTTTTGTAAATTAATAAAGAAAAATGTTTAAGAAGAATCTATTTAATTGTAATCCTCATTGGAATTATAGAAATAAGGTAGAATAAGATATCGTATGTAACAAACTATAAGATAGAACCAAACACATGTTGTAGAAGTTAAAAACCCACTGTTTAGTAAAATGTAAGGAATCTGTAAGTTTTAATAAAGAAATATGTGTTGCTGTGTTTTCCCCAAATAAAGGAACAGACATAGATAGAATAGAATAGCATAAAGTAGAAGGGCGTCCTACCCTTAAAGAAAGAAAGATGAAAGAATGCTAGAAAGATAAAGTATGCGGAATGAAAGTACGAGAGGAATAAAAGCGAGAACTGGAATGAACGAATTAGAATAGGCTCATAATAGACTCCGATTTTGTTGGGGGTATAAGAATAAAAAAAAAAAAAAAAAAAAAAAAAAAAAAAAAAAAAACCTAACCTAACCTAACCTAACCCAGAGTCCGCGGCTTCCCCCCGCGACGATAGCACGCTTACAAGGTTGCTCCGCGCTCGAAATCGCAAAAAATTTTAAAGAAAAATACGAAAAGTGGTTTTTTCTAACGTGTTTAAGTCAAGCGAACCACCAAAATTTGCGGGAAAGTGCGGGCTATCCGATAGTGTAAAGTGCGCAATTGGAAAATTAGTGGAAAAGTGCGAAAAGCGCTAAAAGGTGCAAAAGTGCAAAAATTGAAGACTTAAAAAATTAACGCTGCGGAAATAAGATCGACGACACCAACATTTTTTGGTGTCAAACGACGCGTCTTGCCGACGCCCACAACTTTAAGCTGCTTCCCGATTTTTCCGCGCCACGCGCTTGGAGAAAATCGGGAAAAACCAGTCACCACGTGGCCACGTGCTGCCGGTTCCAGTCAAGTGTGGCAGAAACCATCGAGCGGCTTCGGAAGAGGACGACGAGCCCAGCAAAACGACGCTTCGATCTCCGGAAAAGGTGAAGTGGCTCCAGAGATATTAGGTTTTTAAAATTCTCTTAATTTTCAAAAATTAATATTATATTATCTGTCGCGACGACCCCCCAATTTTAATTTAGTTTCGGAAGGGCTCATACGGGTTCTATATAACTATAAAATTTTAGCGTTCTATCATATATACTTTATGAGATACGATTTTTCGAAATTTAGGGGTAGATTGGAGGGGTATTAAATAACCACCTGGTATATCTGGAATTACTACCTAAAAATAGTATAAGTTATCTATAGTATTAGCATTAAGTTTCAAAAGTTTTTGTTGTGTAGTTTTTGTGCTGTGGCCTTTTTTGCCAAATATAGGGTGTTTTTTGGCTGTATTAAATCAGGGGTGATTTTTCGAAGATCAACGTCATCATACCTGGATCGGACTCTTCAAGCCCGACCCAGAGAGCCCAAACTTGGCCGGTTTTGGCCAAACGGTGCCAATTCTGTGCAAACGGCCGCCATTTTGGGCGCCATCTTCGAAAACTTGCTCCTGACATAGCTCCGGACTCTGTTGACCTAGGAAGTGGCGGTTTCCACGGCTGTATTTGGGAGGGCAATACCTGTCCTGTCCGCCTGTTTGCATGCGTTTTGGCGCTGTTGGTTTTCAGGATCCTGAAAACCACCCTGCGCGCTAGAGCGGGTGAGGCCAGGCCAGAAAAGTCCAAACACGGACGTTCTGCGGCTATTGGAAGGGAAGATAGCCCGGGTTTGAGATTGACTTTGACAGTTCGGTAACTGTCAAACACTTTTTCAAACCCGTGTAACTCCCGAACCGTTGGTCGTGGAGCGTTCGGGTTTCCGTTTGGGGCGTTGGCTTGCCTTCTCCTACCTGGCTTGCGCTTTTTGGGGGTTTTCAGGACCTGAAAATTTTTCGGCCTGAAAGCTGTTCCAGGGGATAGGTCGCGTTGCGCCCAATCTGAAAAGCCCAAACACGGATGTTCTGCGGCCATTGGGTGGGGAGATAGACCAAGTTTGAGACTGACTTTGACAGTTCTCGAGCTGTCAAACGATTTTTCAGGCTTCGCTAGCTCCCGAACCAGTGGTCGTATAGCTTTCGGGTTTTCTTTGGGGGCGTCAGCTGGTTTTTCCCTACTTACCGGAAGCCATTTCAGGAGCTTTTTCAGGACAACAGGTTTTCAGCCTGAAAATTATCCAGGGGGGTAGATTGAGCCGTGCCCATTCAGGGGAGCCCAAGCACGACGGTATTCGGACGGACGGTTCCGGAGATAACTGCAGGTGACTGGGTTCTGGGCGCCATCTTGGATTGGCGACCTGAACTTCGGCTGGCTGTATCTCGGGAGCCCTTTGAGCTAGAGCAGTCGAGTTTGGGTTCGTCTGGGGGGGCTCGGGGAGACCTATCACCTGGTCGATAAAGACCGACTCTAGGTAGAGTCGAAAAATTTAATTTTGTAAATTTTCAAATATTTCAACGAAAGCCGGTCCTGTAGGCTCCTGGACACCGGATGGTGCTCTGGTATACTTTTTAGTTAATTAGTTATTAAGAAACCGGTAGAGCAAGGCTCTATTGATATTTATTTGGACTGTACTCTCATAGAGGCTGCATTTTCTGACAGGCAAATATTGACTGCATCATTTTGTTGACCCACTGATATTTTATCAGTGGAACTGACGGGGGCACGCTTGTTGACCTCCCAGCCACGTACGCAGACAGTTGAGAGGATTCATCGAATCCACTATTAGTTATTAGTTGACTTTATACACTTTAATTTATACACTTTTATTTTATTTTTTATTTATCACATTTACACTAGACTGGGGTACTTTTTACAATACCCTATTGACGTCGGACTGGTTTAAATCCGAATCCTGCAAAGCAAAATGCATTTAGGCATACGTACACCCGCCAAAAAGCCGGAAAGCCGGCCAAACAGGAGCCCACCGAATGCCACAGTAGAGGCTGGACCCTCCACTCAAAGCGTCCGAAGAAGTGTGGGTGAGTGGGAGGCTGGGCAGCCGGCAAGGAGACCGACTCCTCCGGTCAATACAACTTTTGAGAAGAGAGCGACAGAAACGGTACCGATAAAGCGGACACCGGAGACGACACGACGGGCATCCGTCGAACTAGTCAGTCTGAGTCCGCCTGCTGTGAGAACTAGGGTTGCGGAGGCCAGAACATGCCTAATAAAAATAAAGACCCATCTGACAAACTCAAAGAATTTAAAGAGGGAAATAAAGGATGAGGTCAAGGCCCAAGCTGACCGACTCTACCTGCTCGTGAAGGAGTCCGAGCAGGAGAAAGGACGAGCCCCGCCGCAAATGGTATCGACTGAAAGCAAAGGGACACAAGCGCGAGAAGAAGATACCGTGGTTACCAGCGCTAAGGCAGAGATAGAATCTCTCAAATCGGTTTTGGAAGACCACAGCCGAAACCTCCGGGAGAATAGTGCGAAGCTCGATAGGCTGAAAGAGGCACTACAGACTAGCGAAGCGCATATGGAGAAGCTCTCCTATGCTAGTGTAGCGGCAAGTCGGCCTATCGAGCTGCCAGTAAAGCAGACGGCGCTCCACTCCATCGTGGTCTCCTCGAGCAAAGAAACCGAAACGGGAGATCAAATAATCGACCATATTAGGAAGGCGGTAAACGCGAAGGAGGGATGGGTCAAAGTAGACAGAATTCGGAAAGCAAAAGATAGAAAGGTAGTGCTAGGGTGCAAAACGGAAGAGGAAAGAGAGAAGATAAAGGAGAGATTGATAAGTGTGGGGGGGATGTTGAAGGTTGAGGACGTCAAAAACAGAGACCCACTGGTGATTCTGAGAGACGTCCTAACCTACAACACAGACGAAGACATCCTCAAGGCTCTTCATAACCAAAACCGGGATGTATTTGAGGAGCTTAAGAAAGAAGATGACCGGGTAGAGGTACTGTTCAAAAAGAAAACGAGGAACCCTCACACACACCACGTAGTCCTCAGGGTCTCCCCTAAACTATGGAATAGACTGCTGGAAAGACAGGCCATACATATAGACCTGCAAAAAATTCGAGTGGCTGACCAGACTCCACTGGTCCAGTGTTCCCTGTGCCTTGGTTTTGGGCACGGACGACGCCTGTGTAGGGAACAAGTGGAAAAATGTAGCCACTGCGGGGGCCCTCACATGAGGACGCAATGCGCTGACTGGCTGGCCGGAGCAGCTCCTTCCTGTTGCAACTGTGTGCGAGCGAAGCTGGAGAACGCGGAACATAATGCGTTCAGCGACGAATGCCCAGTTAGAAGGAGATGTGAGGTCCTGGCCAGAGCCAGGGTAGCGTATTGCTAAGGTGGTCACTGGCGAAAGGGCAGGCACCCCAACCAGAAGTTATGCAGTAGCCCAAGCCAACCTACAAAGAAAGGAACTGGCGACCACCGAACTCTTTTTAGAGGCCAGTGAGCGAAACATCGCATGGGCACTGATCCAGGAACCGTATGTGGGGGGGGCTAGGAGTATGAAGAGCTACCGAGGTGCGAGAATCTACCAGTGCGAGGTTGAAGGAAGTGGGACGGTAAAGGCGGCAATAGCCGTCTTTGATAATGACTTGGATGTCATTCCGTACCCGAAACTCACCACTAACAACATCGTTGTGGTGGGGATCCGGACCAAAGCCTGGGAAATCGCAGTAGTCTCTTATTACTTTGAGCCAGGTAAACCCATAGAACCTTACCTGGATCAGCTGACCGATATAAAGTTGGAGCTGGGCACCGGACTACTGCTGATAGGCGGAGATGCCAATGCAAAGAGCACCTGGTGGGGAAGCACCATAGAAGACCCCAAGGAAGAAGAGATGTCCGGGACCCTTGAAGAGTTGGAGCTTCAGGTACTGAATACTGGCGATACGCCGACCTATTACACAGTAAGAGGCGGCGTTGTATACAAGAGCCATGTGGACGTCACGGCGTGTTCGCTCGAGCTTTTTGACATGGTAGACGGCTGGCGAATTGACACAGGAATGACGAGCTCGGACCATAACACGATTTTATTTAATGTAAAATTAAAAAGGGAAAAAGGGATTAGCATAAACAGAACAACTAGGAAGTATAATACCAGAAAAGCCGATTGGGAAAAATTTAAAACAAAATTGGGGTTATTGAAAAGCGAAAATAGCATAAACTTAAATAATATAAGTCAGATCAATAACAAATATGATCTTGAGGAATTGGTCGTTAGGTATGAAAACGTGATAAATAAAGCATGCGAAGAGGCTATCCCAAAACTTAAAAAGAAAGAAAAAATTACTATCCCGTGGTGGTCCGAGGATCTCGCTGCGAAGAAGAAGGAAGTTAGGACGAAGAAAAACCGTGTCCGCAACGCCGCACCGGTCCGCCGAGCGATGGTCGTAGACGAGTACCTGAAAGCGAAAGAGGAATATGAGTGCCAAGCCAAGGAAGCCCAAGTAGCCAGTTGGAAAGCATTCTGCGAGAAGCAAGACGGAGAAAGTATATGGGGTGGGATCTATCGAGTTATTAGAGGGACCACCAGGAGGCAAGAAGATCTGACCCTAACTAGCGATGGTGCATTCCTGAACCCGAAGGAATCGGCAGCCTTACTCGCCGACACATTCTATCCAAAGGACACAGCAGAGGAAGACAACGCAGACCACAGGCTCACCAGGGAAGCAGCCAGGCGGGTAAATGCATGGTGTCAAGATGAATATCTTGACCCACCATTTACAGCGCTGGAGCTGAAGACAGCCGTGGAGCGCTTCAACCCCAAGAAAGCCCCTGGAGCGGATGGATTTACGTCGGACATCTGCAGTCGAGCGATCTGCCAGGACCTGGACGCTTTCCTTGCCCTTTACAATAAATGCCTAGAGTTGGCACATTTCCCGGACATCTGGAAAGAGGCAACGGTGGTAGTCCTCAGGAAACCGGGCAAGGAAGATTACACGAACCCCAAGTCATATAGACCGATAGGTCTCCTGCCGGTCTTGGGGAAGGTCCTGGAGAGGATGATAGTAGCAAGGACGAAATGGCAGCTCGTGCCGCGGTTTAGTACTCGTCAATTTGGCTTTATGCCCCAGAAGAGCACCGAGGACGCCCTCTATAATCTAATAAATCATGTACAGGACAAGTTGAGGCTGAAGAAGCTAATTGTCCTGGTGTCATTGGATATAGAGGGTGCCTTCGATAGCGCCTGGTGGCCGGCTATCAAAGTCAGATTGGCTGAGGAAAAGTGCCCGGTAAACATCAGGAGGCTGCTAGACAGCTACCTCGACAGCAGAAAAGTAAGGGTAAGGTATGCTGGGGAGGAATGCACGAGAGATACAAATAAAGGCTGTGTTCAAGGGTCAATTGGTGGTCCCATCCTTTGGAATCTTCTACTGGACCCGCTACTGAAAGATCTGGAGAAAATGGGTTATTTTGTACAGGCTTTTGCCGACGACATCGTCTTGGTCGTTGATGGGGACACGGCGGCTGAAGTCTCCAGAACCACCAATGCAGCCCTCGCCCATGTTCAGAGTTGGGGCGTCCGAAATAAGCTTAGGTTTGCACCGCACAAAACCTGTGCGATGCTTCTAACCAATAAGCTTAAGTACGACACCCCAATTCTGAGCATGGCCGGGGTCGACATTGGTATGGTGAGGAGTATGAAGCTGCTGGGTCTGACCATCGACGACAAGCTCACTTTTGACGAACACACCGTAAACATCTGCAAGAAGGCAGCGGAGGTGTATAAACAGCTTTCGCGTGCGGCAAGGGTCAGTTGGGGACTTAATAGGGAAATAGTACACACAATTTACACAGCCACCATAGAACCGATTGTCACGTACGCGGCTGGAGCCTGGGCTCCCGCTACGAAAAAGCTGGGCATACGGAGGAAGCTAGGCTCTGTCCAACGAGGATTCGTCCAGAAGCTCTGCAAGTCTTACCGTACGGTCTCACTAAACTCGGCACTGGTGCTGGCTGGGATACTACCTCTGGACCTCCGCATACAAGAGGCAGCCGCCCTGTATGAGGCGAGGAGAGGGTCATCCCGGTTTGTGCCAGGAGATCGGGAGATTGAGAGTATGGTGAGATTTGCAGAGACATCGCACCCTGCTAAACAAATGGCCCTGGAATTCATGTGCCTGGCGGACCAACAGCTCGTAGACAGCCACAACGTGCAGGCAGTGCGAATCTTGACTGACGGCAGCAAGATTGAGGGGAAGGTCGGAGCCGCATTATCTCTGTGGGATAATGAAGGTGAAGTCCAGAACCTCAAGCTTAGCCTCGCCGCGTACTGCACGGTCTACCAGGCGGAATTACTGGCCATTTGCAAGGCAACGGACGTGATCCTCAAGCGCAAAGAGGCGAGTTATGGCTTGTACAGTGACTCAATGGCAGCATTGCAGACGCTGGCAAGCCATGGCTCGCTCCATCCTCTGGCGGTCCGCGCACGAGCCAACTTGGCTCGGGCGTTGGACCAAGAAAAAGTTGTCTCTTTCTTTTGGGTCAAGGCCCACGCGGGCTTGCCGGGGAATGAGCGCGCGGATGAGCTGGCCAAGGAGGCAGCGTTGTCGTCACGGAGGAAGCCGGACTATGACCAATGTCCGGTTTCATACATCAAGCGTCAAATCCGGTTGGATTCGCTCGATGAGTGGAACCGGAGATATGTGTCGGGCGAGACGGCCTCGGTGACGAAAATGTTCCTTCCGGACGCCATAGCGGCCTACCGTATTGTACAACGGGTGAGGCCGACAGGCGTACTCACGCAGGTTCTAACGGGGCACGGTGGGTTCTCAGAATACTTGAACCGTTTCAGGTGTAAGGAGAGCCCATCGTGCGCCTGTGACCCAGATATTGCGGAATCAGTACCGCATATAATTCTGGATTGTCCAATCTATGCGAAAGATCGCTATGATCTGGAACAAAACCTGGGTTTGAAACTGCATAGAGGAAACGTGGCAGAGGTAATGCTGGGCAAAAACAGAAATATATTTATAGCCTACTGTGAGAGTACAGCACAAAAAGTGATACTTAAATAAAAATAAAAACTAGGTTGAAATACTATGTTTCATTTTATATTGTTATATAGTCAATGTAAGCATAGGTTATAAGCGCAATAAATTGTTAAGTAGTTTAAGCAGTAGGTACGTATAACAATCAAAATTGTATGAAATAGATTAATATTATTAGTGTGTTAGCTATTAAGTTAAGATAAGTAAAACATGTTTTAGTAGATAATAAGATAATTGTAAACTTAATTTAAGATAATAATGTAAATAAAACCGAACTGTATGTAAAATTATTTCCCCTGCTGTAAATAAAACCAAACCTTCTGAAGAAATTATTTTCCCAAAGAGTATGCATAAGAGTATAATAAAGTAAATAGAGAATAGGTAGGTATAAATGTGGGAATCCCACCCGCAGAAAGGATAAATGGTGATGGATACGAGAAAGAAACAGTATGTAGCATGAAAGTACGAGAGGCATGTAATGCGAGAACTAGTATGGATGAGGATTAGCATTAAATAGGCGCCAATACCGTTGGCGGAACCAGTCCGTAAAAAAAAAAAAAAAAAAAAAAACCTAACCTAACCTAACCTAACCTAACCTAACCTAACCCATCGATTTCTCAGCTTACAGGAATGCGATTTTGACCTAGTTTTTTGCATAGTAATTATAAGACAGGCTAGCTCCTGCTATCCAGACGCTAAAAATTGACCATCGCGGCTTTATTTTCTGAATACCCCACAATTTGTGTTTTTTACAAAATTTTGATTTTCAAATTTAGTTATCTTAAATTCTACTCGATAAATTCTTTTGGTTTAAACTCTATAGGACTCCACCAACCCTTGCCTGTGTCCCGGTGCGTGTTTCGCGTATCCGAGTCCTGGTTTTGGTATAAATTTTCAAAATTTTTCCTCAAAAAACTGGTTTTTTGCACACTGTGAAAAATTTTTGTTCTGTCAAAATTTTTATTTCAGCATAACTAGTTAGCCCGCGCGGAGACGCAACTTTTGACACCCCACACGTGAGCCTAGCTCTCACGAAACGTCAAAAAATTCCAGATTGTGTTCGCGAAAAACGGGTTATCCCACCACTGTGCAAAGGCCCTTAAGGCGATCATCTCGAATTTAGTATAGCTGGCTAGGTCTTGCGGGGCTGCGTCTTTTGACACCTCTCCCGTCTGTCTAGCTTGCTGAGCACCCTTAATATTAAATTAAATCTGAAATCCACTAAATTTGGTCGCGTTATCCAGAAAATCCACCTCCCCACCGAGTGTTTCTACGTTGCCGTCGTGGTGGGGCTTATGGGTCTCCATGATCCTGGGGACTTCCGGCATGAGTGACTAACTTGGGTCGGAAGGCTCCAGGGGAGAGGCCCGACTAAGAGGAACACACCGGGGGTCGCGTCCATTGTCAGTCGATCATCGTCGACTGCCAGTGGATGCGACCTCCACCCAATCCCAGCTTGGAGGCGTGGCTATGGGATGCGTATTGGAGGGATGTCCAAATGCTAGCGCCTCACAAGAGGGCTGCGCCGTTGGGAGGCTTGAGCAAGCTGTTCGAGCCTCCTAACGGCATGGAACCTGGGGGAACTTCGTCGCTACTCTCTGGTACGCATCTGTTCATCAGATGCGACTGTGAGAGTGGCGCCGAAACTGGGGGGGTAGAGTGTGTGAGTGAGTGAGTGAATGAGAGAGAGTGAATGTGGACCATGCGATATGTAAGAGGAAAGATAGGGAGGTTGAAGGGAGGAGACAGGGACCACACCCTCCAAAGGAAAAAACCATGAATAACACGACGAAAAGTAATGATTCCCAGTTACGCTCTCGATCGTATGCTGGGGGGGGCGGCTTTAGTCCCACGCTAACCAACGACGACCTGTATCCGCTTGTCGGGGACAATCCCGACAACAAGAGCCGAGGAGGCTCGAGATCATCTCCTACATTCCAGGAGATGATCTCATTCAGCTTTAAGACGCCCGACAAGCCGCAGTCGGGCGAAGTAAGCCAAAAAGAAGTCGGCAAGGAGGTGGAGAGTGGTGCGGCGTCGGCGACCGACGCAGCACCACTACTCGCCGCTCTGAGCTCCTTTAGGAGCCTGGAGCGTGAGGAGGGGAGCGCTTCCGGAAGCGCCGTGAGTCAGGGCTCGCGGTTCTTCCGGAACCAGAAGCGTTCCAAGGCAGGGGACGGCCGTGAGTCGTCCTCTGACGCGGAGGTGATGGCGCCGCCTCCCAAGGTTCCCACCAGCACGAGGGGTAGGGGGGCGGGGAGGCCGTCGAAAGGCTCCAAGGGTGGCAGGCGAGCCCTGAGGCTCGCCGCGGAGGAGGAGCGCCGGTCCACTGCTGAGGGTCCCCGGGTATCGATCTCGGGGTCCTCAAGCGGAGTATCGGCGTTCTCTGTCAGCTCCAAGTCGGAGCGAGCGGACAGGCTTGCGGGGGTCGTGGTCAACGCCATTAAGGATGTGGTCCACAAGAGGCTTGGCTCTTCTAGGAGCAGGGCCACATCCGCGGCCACGGCCACCATTGTGGCGGCGGCGGAGGCGAGCTTCGGCGGGCCTTCGTCTGCGGACGAGACGTCCAAATTGCGGACGGAGGTCGCCCGCCTGACCGCCACTACGGAGCACCTGGTGAAGGAGAACCAGAGGCTCCGGGCAGACCTGGCCGAGCTCCGACGAGGAGCTGGCCCCCGGGGGGACGCGCGGGATGAGCTCCAGCACGGGCCGAGTCAGCCCCTGCCCGCCGCGGAGAACCAGGTTCTCGAACTGGTGCGGCAGGAGCTGGCTGCCTTCAACAGGCGGTTCTCCGTGCTGGAGGGCATCGTGCTGCGGCCCCCGCTGGCGGCGAGTCAGCCGGCGTTGGGCCAGCGGCTAGTGGGCTCATTTGCCGCCGCTGCGGCTGCTGCGCCCAAGCAGGGTCCGGTGGGACGGGCCGACAGCGGGTCTGTGCTGAGACCCGCGGGGTCGGCCCCGCCGAAGGCGCCAAAGGCGCCGCCCAAACCGGGTGGGGCGGCTGCACGGGCGGCGAAAGCCCCGAATGCCCCAGCTCAGGTGGCGAGACGGCCGTCACAGCCTGCCCCGACTTCCCAACCTCCTCCGGCCGAGGCTGCCGAATGGCAAGTGGCCGGGGAGAAAGAGAAGGCGGGAAAGGCCAAAAGGGCGGCCAAACGCCGAGAGAGGCGGAAGCGGCGCAAGGAGCGGGCCGTTGCGGCCAGGCTCCGCGCCCCGAGGTCCGCGGCTGTGGTGATAACGCTGCAGCCGGAAGCGGTCCAGAAGGGCGTGACCTACCGCAGCGTGCTCGCCAAAACCAAGGCGGCGGTGAGCCTCGAGGAGGTGGGGTGTGCCGACGGCGTTCGGGTGAAGGTCACCAAGACCGGAGCCCGGATGCTGGAGGTCCCCGGCGCCTCCAGCGGCCCAGCTGCTGACGCCCTGGCCGAGAAGATCAGGGCGTTGCTGGTCGACGAGGCTCGAGTGTCCAGGCCCACCAAGAGCGCAGACATGCGCATTATGGGCCTGGACGACTCTGTGACGGAGGCGGAGGTGAAGGCCGCCGTCGCCAGGACTGGAGGGTGCCCTGCCGAGCAGGTGAGGGTAGGCACTCTCCGTCCTGATCGCGCGGGGCTTCTCACCGTAACGGTGAGCTGCCCCGTGTCGGCGGCGAGCCAAATCACTGGGAAGGGACGAAGGCTCTTGGTGGGCTGGGTGTCTGCGCAGGTGAAGCTGCTGGAACCCAGACCTCTGAGGTGCTTCCGCTGCCATGTGGGCGACCACGTGGCAGCGAGGTGCACCTCGGAGGTGGACAGAGGGAACAGCTGCTTCCGCTGTGGTCGGCCCGGTCACAAGGCCGGCTCCTGTGAGGCCGCGCCGCACTGCGCAGCATGTGCGGCAGATGGCAAGCCGGCCGATCACCGGGCTGGGAGCAGGACCTGCGCCCCACCCGCCAAGACCAGGGCCAGGGGCAGGCCCTCCACCACCACCACCACCACCGCCACCGTCGCAACCGCCGCCGTCGCCGCTTCCGCCGACGCTGCCCCCACAGCCGTCGTCGCCACCGCAAACATCGCGGTGGCTGGACCCTCGCAGAGGGCTGGGGAGGAGGAGGCTGTAATGGAATGCCAATAACGGCCCCATTACGCCTCCTCCAGGCGAACATCAACCACTGCGCCGATGCTCAGGACCTGTTGTTCCAGAGCATGGCGCAGTGGTCGATTAACATCGCCGTGGTCCCCGAGCCGTACTATGTCCCGCCCAGGGATGACTGGGTGGAGGACCTGGACGGCTCGGTGACCATCATTTCGTCGGCCGCCGCCGGTACCCCGACCCTCGAGGAGGTCAAGAGGGGTCGGGGTTGCGTGGCAGCACGGTTCGGGGAGATAGTAGTGGTAGGGGTGTACTTCTCCCCGAACCGAACTCTCGCCGAGTTCCACAACTCCCTCGCGGAGTTGAGAGACGTCGTCGTCGGATACCGTTCCCTCCCTGCGCTCGTTCTCGGGGACTTCAATGCCAAGAACTTGGCTTGGGGTTCCCGGTTCACGGACGCAAGGGGCAGGATGGTGGAGGACTGGGCTCTGGAGACAGGCCTGGTCGTCCTGAACCGGGGTTCTGTCCCCACGTGCGTGCGGTGGCAGGGCGAATCGGTGGTGGACCTCTCGTTCGCCAGCCCCGCTCTGTCACCGCGCGTACTTGACTGGCGCGTTCTGGAGGAGGTGGAGACGTCTTCCGATCATCGGTACATCCGGTTTGACGTTTCCGCCCAGACCTCCAGCGTGCCGCCGGTCGGACAGACCCCGAGCGGTCCGCGTTGGTCGCTGAAGCAGCTGGACCGGGAGCTACTCCTGGAGGCCTCGATCGTGCAGGCCTGGGTGACATCACCGAACAGGCCTGCCGACATAGACGACGAGGCAGAGTGGTTCCAGGAGGCCATGTCCGAGATATGTGACGTGGCAATGCCCCGGGTCCAGCCTTCTGCTCGGCGACAGGTGTACTGGTGGTCGCCGGCGCTTACGGCTTTACGCCAAGGGTGTATTGCCGCGCGACGCCGGTACACCAGGTACCGCAGACGGCTCCGTAACCGCACGCCGGAAACGGAAGCCGTCGAGGCGGAGCTATACGAGGGGTACAGAGCTGCGAGGATCGCCCTCCGAACGGAGATCTTGCGGGCCAAGAGATCGGCCCGCGAGGAGTCGCTGGAGACTCTGAACAGAGACCCATGGGGGCGCCCGTATCTAGCGGTGCGGGGGAAACTCCGCCCATGGGCCCCCCCACTGACGCAGAGTCTCCGGCCACAGATCGTGGAGGGCGTGGTGAGCGCTCTGTTCCCCTCGCGAGGGGAACATACTCCTCCGCCTATGGCTCCGTCTCCTGCGGTATCTGACGCGGACCAGGACGACGACGACGACGACGACGATGCTCCCGAGGTGACCGAGGTAGAGCTGAGAGCGGCGGTGCGTAGGCTGAATGCCAAAAACACCGCCCCAGGACCCGATGGCTTTCATGGGAAAGCCTGGGTCCTGGCCTTGCAAGAGGCTCTCGGGCCTCGACTCAGAGGGCTTTTAAGCGCATGCTTAGAGAGGGGCCAGTTTCCACGTCGGTGGAAGACGGGGAAGCTGGTCCTGATCAAGAAGGTGGGGCGCCCTGCGGACTCTCCGTCCGCTTACCGGCCCATTGTGCTGCTCGACGAGGTGGGCAAGCTCTTTGAAAGAGTAATTGCAGACCGCCTCGTCGGGCAGCTGGTGCGGGTGGGGCCGGACCTGGCGGAGAGCCAGTACGGCTTCCGCAGGGGGCGCTCCACGGTGGACGCAGTCATGCGCGTAAGAGCCCTCACGACGGGGGATGCAGTGGCCCGGGGTAGGGTCGTCTTGGCGGTGTCTCTGGACATCGCCAATGCCTTCAACACCCTGCCCTGGAGTTGTATAGTGGAGGCACTCCGGTATCACCGGGTGCCGCCCTACCTCCGTCGCGTAGTCGAGGCGTATCTGACGGACAGAGCCGTCATCTACCCCGGTCATCAGGGAGTATGGAACCGGCGAGAGATGTCGTGCGGTGTTCCACAGGGATCGGTCCTGGGGCCGCCCTTGTGGAACATCGGATACGACTGGGTGCTGCGCGCCGAACTCCCCGCTGGCGTCAGCGTAGTGTGCTACGCTGACGACACGCTGGTCTTAGCGCAGGGGAGGTCGCACGAGGCGGCGGCCGAACTTATGACACGCGGGGTTGCGACAGTCATAGAGAGGATCCGGCAACTGGGACTCGAGGTGGCATTGCACAAGTCCGAGGCCATGTGTTTTCATGGTCGTCGGAACGCGCCACCTGCGGGTTCCCAGATCACGGTAGGAGGGGTTCGCATCGGCGTCGAGGGTACGATGAAGTACCTGGGACTCGTCCTCGACAGCCGGTGGAACTTTGTCGAACATTTTCGACGTTTGGCTCCCAGATTGGACAGGGCCGGGGCCGCCTTGAAGCGGCTCCTACCCAATCTGAGGGGGCCAAATGCCTCCTGCCGGAGGCTCTACGCGGGGATCGTGCGGTCCATGGCCCTCTACGGGGCACCGGTGTGGGCGCGTTCGTTGAGGCAGCGATCAGCTCGCCTGATGAACGCGTCCCAGAGGGTCATGGCGATCCGTATCATCCGCGGATACCGCACGATCTCCCGTGAGGCGGCGAGCCTCCTTGCCGGACTGTCACCGTGGGATCTGGAGGCAAAAATCCTCGCGCACCTGTACGAGTGGCGCGAGGAGGCCAAACGCCGGGGCGAAACTCCGCTGCCGCGACAACTCGCGGCTCGGCGGACCGAGCTCCGGCAGGATCTCATGGTGACATGGAGAGAGCGACTGCCGCAACCCAGCGCTGGGCACGCCACCATCGAGGCGGTAGTGCCCCTCTTTGAGGAGTGGCTGGAGAGGCGTCACGGCGCCCTCACCTTCCGCCTGACGCAGGTGCTCACCGGACACGGCTGTTTCGGGAGGTACCTGTGTCGGATCAGGGCGGAGGTGACCCCTGAGTGTTTCCACTGCGAGGATCGCCCAGAGGACACGGTGGAGCATACGGTGGAGGTTTGCCCCGCTTGGGCAGAGCACCGCCGTGTCCTCGTGGATGCGATAGGCGACAGCGACCTCTCGCGCCGTGCCCTGGTTCAGGCCATGGTACGGAGCGAGAGGGAATGGGAGGCCGTCTCCTCCTTCTGCGAAGCAGTAATGCTCGCGAAGAGGGAGGCGGCACACGTTAGGGAGGCTCAGCAACGGCTGAGTCGCCCTAGCGCCCCCAGCCGCGACCGCCGCAGGAGACGCCAGGGGCCGCGAGACGATCTCCGGCCACCGTAGACCCGGGCCTGCGGACGGCGAGTAGCGGGTAACTCGCCGCCCGATCAGCACCAGGCCCGAGAGTCGACGGCGCGTAGTGTTCCACGCGCGCCTCAAAGAGTTGTCAGCCAAGCGTAGGGGCCTGCCAAGGCCGGTGCCTGCCCGGGGGTGGAGGATAAATTCGAAAGAGTTACCTCGCCCCCGGGCACTCGAGGCAGGGAGGAACAGGGGTGGGTTTTAGTCAATAAGAGTCTGACACACCCTTCCGCTCCACCCTAGAGCGGAAGAAGTCATTGGATGATTTCCCACCCCCCAAAAAAAAAAAAAAAAAAAATCCACCTATAGAAACAAGATCAAAACACAAACATCGATTTCTCAGCTTACAGGAATGCGATTTTGACCTAGTTTTTTGCATAGTAATTATAAGACAGGCTAGCTCCTGCTATCCAGACGCTAAAAATTGACCATCGCGGCTTTATTTTCTGAATACCCCACAATTTGTGTTTTTTACAAAATTTTGATTTTCAAATTTAGTTATCTTAAATTCTACTCGATAGATTCTTTTGGTTTAAACTCTATAGGACTCCACCAACCCTTGCCTGTGTCCCGGTGCGTGTTTCGCGTATCCGAGTCCTGGTTTTGGTATAAATTTTCAAAATTTTTCCTCAAAAAACTGGTTTTTTGCACACTGTGAAAAATTTTTGTTCTGTCAAAATTTTTATTTCAGCATAACTAGTTAGCCCGCGCGGAGACGCAACTTTTGACACCCCACACGTGAGCCTAGCTCTCACGAAACGTCAAAAAATTCCAGATTGTGTTCGCGAAAAACGGGTTATCCCACCACTGTGCAAAGGCCCTTAAGGCGATCATCTCGAATTTAGTATAGCTGGCTAGGTCTTGCGGGGCTGCGTCTTTTGACACCTCTCCCGTCTGTCTAGCTTGCTGGGCACCCTTAATATTAAATTAAATCTGAAATCCACTAAATTTGGTCGCGTTATCCAGAAAATCCACCTATAGAAACAAGATCAAAACACAAACATCGATTTCTCAGCTTACAGGAATGCGATTTTGACCTAGTTTTTTGCATAGTAATTATAAGACAGGCTAGCTCCTGCTATCCAGACGCTAAAAATTGACCATCGCGGCTTTATTTTCTGAATACCCCACAATTTGTGTTTTTTACAAAATTTTGATTTTCAAATTTAGTTATCTTAAATTCTACTCGATAGATTCTTTTGGTTTAAACTCTATAGGACTCCACCAACCCTTGCCTGTGTCCCGGTGCGTGTTTCGCGTATCCGAGTCCTGGTTTTGGTATAAATTTTCAAAATTTTTCCTCAAAAAACTGGTTTTTTGCACACTGTGAAAAATTTTTGTTCTGTCAAAATTTTTATTTCAGCATAACTAGTTAGCCCGCGCGGAGACGCAACTTTTGACACCCCACACGTGAGCCTAGCTCTCACGAAACGTCAAAAAATTCCAGATTGTGTTCGCGAAAAACGAGGAAACACACGAAGAATAACAAAAGAACTGTTTCGATTATCTAGCTACAAGCGTAGGACACATTTATTGTCATGATTTCAATATAAAAGAAACAAACACAAAAAATTCAAAATTGCAAACACAGCCTCCGATCCTGTCGGAGGACAATCAGCGCGGCAGGAGTGTGGTTTTAGTCAGTAAGAGTCTGACACTGTTCGGGCTGGCTCGCTTGCGAGTCAGCCAGTTCGTCCATGAGGATTTCCCACTCCTGCCAAAAAAAAAAAAAAAAAAAAAAAACCTAACCTAACCTAACCTAACCCGGGATACTACCTCTAGACCTCCGCATACAAGAGGCAGCCGCCCTGTATGAGGCAAGGAGAGGGTCATCCCGGTATGTGCCAGGAGATCGGGAGATTGAGAGTATGGTAAGATTTGCAGAGACGTCTCACCCTGCTAAACAAATGGCCTTGGAATTCATGTGCCTGGCGGACCAACAGCTAGTAGATAGCCATAACGTGCAGGCAGTGCGAATCTTCACTGACGGCAGCAAGATTGAGGGGAAGGTCGGAGCCGCATTATCCTTGGGGGATAATGAAGGCGAAGTCCAGAACCTCAAGCTTAGCCTCGCCGCGTACTGCACGGTCTACCAGGCGGAATTACTGGCCATTTGCAAGGCAACGGACGTGATCCTCAAGCGCAAAGAGACGAGCTATGGCTTGTACAGTGACTCAATGGCAGCATTGCAGACACTGACAGGCCATGGCTCGCTCCACCCTCTGGCGGTCCGCGCAAGAGCCAATTTGGCTCAGGCGTTGGACCAGGGCAAAGATTTTTCTTTCTTCTGGGTCAAGGCCCACGCGGGCTTGCCGGGGAACGAGCGTGCGGACGAGCTGGCTAAGGAGGCAGCGTTGTCGTCACGGAGGAAGCCAGAATATGACCAGTGTCCGGTTTCATACATCAAGCGTCAAATCCGTTCGGATTCGCTTGATGAGTGGAACCGGAGATATGTGTCGGGCGAGACGGCCTCGGTGACGAAAATGTTCCTTCCGGACGCCATAGCAGCCTACCGTATTGTACAACGGGTGAGGCCGACAGGCGTGCTCACGCAGGTCCTAACGGGGCACGGTGGGTTCTCAGAATACTTGAATCGTTTCAAGTGTAAGGAGAGCCCATCGTGCACCTGCGATCCTGATGCAGCAGAGTCAGTTCCGCATCTTGTTCTGGATTGTCCCGTTTTCGCGAGAGAACGATACAATCTGGAACAAGAGGTGGGCATGCGACTGCAGAGGGAAAGTGTGGCAGAGGTCTTTTCGAGTAGACATAGGACTGTCTTTATTGCCTACTGTGAGAATATAGCTCAGAAAGTTATGGATAAAAACAAAAAATCTGATGAAACAACTATGTTTGCCTAATATATTGTGTAAATATAATACTGTAAACATAGGACGTAAGCACAATCAATGTTAAATAGAATAAACAGTAGGTTAAGAAAAGTTGTAAAATAGATTTAAGAAATAAATGTATAAAAACTTAAGCTGTATAAAAAGTGTGACTAGTATAAAAAACCGAAGTAGTGTGGATTATTTTCCCCGTGTTATAAAATAAAGAGAATTTATAAGAAATAGAAGATTAGGAATAAGTAAAGTGGGAGTCCGAGGTGAAGGATATAAGAAAGATATAGTATGTAGCATGAAAGTACGAGAGGCATGTATTGCGAGAACTGATATGGAAGAGGATTTAGGTATAAAATAGGCGCCAGTACAGTTGGCGGAACTAGTCCAGAAAAAAAAAAAAAAAAAAAAAAAAAAAAAAAAACCTAACCTAACCTAACCAGTCTGGCTGGCAACTGTCGTCCGGAACGCCACGTTTTTATAACGCTCCGCGAATAAAAAATCTTTTTAGTGGTAAATTTTTGCCGTACACCCGTGTGCTATAGTGGTAATAACAAAATTTTCCGAAGTGTTGTGGAAAAAATTTTCCAAAGGAAAAAGTGCAAATTGTGCTAAGTTTAAAACTTTTAAAGTGGAATATTGTGAGATTTACCGCGACGACATATACTTTTCTTCACATCAAGAGAAGCACACAAAAGGGCTTCAAAAGATTCCAAGGTTCCAGAAATTTTCCGTGGAAACTCACGGAAATAACGGCGTTTTTCCACAAAATTAACCTAAAAACCAGACCACGAGGTTATTGAACGCGGCGTCGCCGGTGGCTGATTTTTTGGCAGCGGGGAGGAGACACGCAGACAAGAACAAAGACATATCAGTTGGATTTTTAGCAGCTTCAGGTACTGAAATATTAATTATAGAAGATTCTGACTTCGGACCCCTGTCCTGAGAAATTCTCAGGCAGGACCCCAAAATTTTTCGACGGTTCCTGCTGCGCGCTCAAGAGGAGACCAGATTTAACTTAAGTTTATAATTTTAAGGTGTTTATTTTAGGAAATATTGTAGGTTTTATAAATTTTTCAAGAATTTTATACTGAAAAATACTAATTTTCAATAAAATTTTATTTTGTCGTAAAGAACCCTTTTTAGATATTATTTAGTATTTTTTTCAAATTTTTAAGTCAAAGGTTGACAAAGATAAGGATTTTTTAGTCATTTTTCCAAATTAAACATAAATAAATAGATTTAAGTGTGTTTTGACTGCAGGATTGGCTTTAAAACATTCATAGCTATTTGTTTAAGCCCAAAGTCGCCCCCAATAGCTCCAGAAACAAAGGAAATTGAATTTTTCGCAATTTTGGGTTTTTCGGTTTAATTTTTCAACAGCTTGTATCTTTGGAGTTGTTGGGCGCAGAAGATCCGGATTTTCGAATTCCCCAGCGGTATTCACGCGGGAATACTTTCTATATGTTTTCAGGCAATTCTGGGGCCTGAAGTTTTTCAGCCCTGAAACCGGATTTGACGGATAGGGGGGATCGGGCCGAGCACCGTATCCGAAGCCGCATCGCTCTCCGACAAACGACGGCGGAGTTACAGCCACTCAAAGTTGGCAATTGACATAAGGGCGGCCATTTTGAATAACTTTGGCCCTTCGTAGCTCCGCACTCGGAGGTCGCAGAGAGTTGCCGTTTTCGCCTTGTTGTTCGGGCGGGCACCCTCTGTTCGGTCGGTGGGTTTTTGGCCACTTTGGGGCTGAAAAGTTTCAGGTTCCTGAAAGTCGTCCCAAGCGACGGAGGGGGACGAGCCAAGTCGGAAGAGTCCAAGCGCGGGTATTCTGCGACCATTGTAAGGGAAGTTATACCGGGTTGAAGATTGACTTTGAGAGTTCTCGAGCTGTCAAAACAATTTTCAGACTAGGATAACTCCCGAACCGGAGGTCGTAGAAGGCTCGCGTTTTCTCTGGGGACGTTCGCTGGCTCCTCCCTGTCTGTCCAGCATAGTTTTAGGGGTTTTCAGGAGTCCCTGATTTTTCAGGCTGAAAATCATTCCAAGGGGTAGATCTTGCCGAGCTCAGTTTGGGGAGCCCAAGCACGGTGATATTCGGCCGGATGGTTCGGGAGAAACAACGAAAAACCAAATTTCGTCACCAACTGGGTCAAAAAACCCGAAATTTTGGAACGGTTTTTCTCCGGAACCCTTTGGAATAGGGGTGCCGTGTTTGGGTTCTTCTTGAAGGGCTTGGGGAGGGCTACCCGATAAAATATAGAGATCGACTCTACCTAGAGTTTTCAAACTTTTTGAATATTAAAAGCCATATTTTGACAAGAACTGACTCCTGGAACCCAGACGACGACAGATCGACGTCTAAGGCTATTATAAGTAGATAGAGCAAGACTCTAGAAATTAATTTTCACTTCTTTTGGAATTTTTAAGCTGCATACTATAAGACAGGGACTTTTTAGCAAAAGATTCCAAAAATATATTTTTATTTTAACTAGACTGACAATAGACGTGACTATTGTTTTTAGTCAAATCATTTTAACCTGAAAACTTTTATTTGACATAAAAACTTTCTTCAAAAAATTTTTTCTGAGGGTAAGAATAGGGGAACAGTACTCACCGGCCCACTTCAGAGTAGCGGAGTACACGTAGACGCGTAGATCCAAACACGCATACCGGCACATACTTACTACACACACATAAGCCATCACGGAGACACGCAGCTAGTAGACTCCTGAACCGCGACGTACCCGGAGAACCTGAAACAGGAAAAGTCGTTAGACATTAAATAATAAGAACTGCTAGTATTGTTTTACTTTCCCTACGTCTTGACCATCTTCAATTTGCGAGAGTACATCAGGACAAGAATAAGGACATATAGTAGTACTATTGTGCTACTATATTTTAGGTTAAGACTATTCAGTTAAGGACTATATTTTATTTACAAACTTTAAATTACATATTGTGACGCGTTCCCACAATGTTCGGTATTCACACCCCCGTCAAAAAGAACCCTGATAGCAAGGAAAAATCAGGAGTTAGCAGTCCAGCAAGGGATGCAGAGAGAGCAGGGCCCTCATCCGATAACCCTAGTAACCAAGTCTCGAAGGTCAGAAAGAGCATAGGCGAATGGGAGGCGGGGAAGGTGGACGAAACCACGAAGTCTCCGACTTCACCAAGGAAGGTGATCCCAGCTGCCTTACAAAAGACGAGACCAAAGACAGCCATGCCCCAGGAGCCAAAAGTAGTAACCCGGAGACAGTCGTCGGAAGGTGCTAAATATGCGGATCGGTTAACGGAGGCAAAGGCGATGCTGGTCAAAGCCAAAATGCACCTAAATAACTCCAGAAATTTGAAGACCGACATTAAGATGGAGGTGACTCAAGCCATAGAACGCCTCTACCAGCTTGTAAAAGAAGCCGAGACAGCAAAAGGCCACGGTAAAAATGAGAAGCCCAATAATGAGGCAGAAAATCGAGTGCAGGTGGAGGTGGAAGTCGAAACCGAGAAGACTAAATTGGAGAGACAGCTTATAGAAAGGATGACAGAACACAGCAATCAAATAGAGAAGAATAGGCTGGAAATGGAGCGCCTGAGGGAAGTTATAGAAAGAAAACATGTAGAAACAGAGGCACAGGTGACCTACGCGGCAGTGGCGGCCGCTTCTCCGAGGAGGCAACTCCCGGCGCATGCGGCCGTGCACTCGGTAGTGATTACCTCTGCCGACGAAACAGAAACGGGGGACCAAGTCATGGAAAAAATAAGGAAAGCGGTAAATGCCAAGGAGGAGGGCTTCCAAATTGACCGAATACGAAAGGCAAGGGACCGAAAGGTGATATTGGGATGTAGAACTAAGACTGAAGTGGACAGGGTCAGAGACAAAATAGGCAGAGAAAGAGCGGACCTGAGAGTGGAGGAGGTCAGAAATAAAGATCCTCTAATAATAATTAAAAATGTTAACAAAATTAACACCGAGGATGACATACTCAAGGCGCTCCGAACGCAAAATAAAAACTTGTTGAAAGGTGTAACGGAGGAGAATTATAGAGCTGCCATCAGGTACAAAAAGAAGGCCCGAAATCCTCACCAACAGCACGTGGTGCTCAGCGTGTCCCCGCAGGTCTGGAGCATCCTTACGGCAGCGTCCTGTGTCCATATAGACATACAAAGGCTGAGAGCAGAAGACCAGTCGCCACTGGTCCAATGCTCAAGATGTCTGGGCTATGGACACAGCAAGAAAACCTGCCATGAAGAGGATGACAGATGTGCCCACTGCGGGGGGCCATACCTCCGAACGAAATGTGCGGATTATCTTGCAGCAGAAGCACCAATTTTCAGGAACTGCCAGAAGGCAAAAATGGACAACGTTGAGCACAACGCTTTCAGCCCAGACTGCCCTGTCCGGAGAAGGTGGGAAACCCTAGCAAGGTCCACTGTAGCCTATTGCTAAGGTGGATCCGGGCGGAAACAAGAACACCGCAGTAACAGAGCCAGAAGGATACCAGTATCGCGCAATACAGGCCAACCTGCAGAGGTGCAAACAAGCAACAGACGAGCTGATGATGGAGGCGGCGAAGAGGAAGGTTGCGTTTACACTGCTGCAGGAACCATACACCGGAGCCAGCAGGCGAATAAAGTCCTACCAGGGCACCCGAATCCTGCAATGTGAAGGAAATACGGACAAAACCATCAAGTCCGCCATTGCGGTATTTGACGACAATATTGACGTTACCCAGTGTCCAATGTTGACCACAGAGAACATCGTAGTGGCACGATTGAGAACAGAGGCTTGGGAAATTGTGGTCGTCTCGGTGTACTTGGAGGGAGAAGGACAAGTAGAGGCAGACATTAGACACATCCATAAAATAATGGAAAAAGTCGGGAACAAGAGCGCGATACTAGGTGGGGATGTAAACGCCTGGAACATATGGTGGGGGAGTAGAGAAACGAATAGGAGAGGAGAAGAGTTGGCAGGAGCACTGGATGAACTGGAACTCCACATACTTAACCAGGGGTCTAAACCCACATACGACTACCACAGAGGGGGCAGGCGATTCACAAGTTGCGTAGACATCACAGTCTGTACGGCAGATATGCTTGGGAAAATTAAGAACTGGAGGCTGGATGGGAACCTAACAGTGTCGGATCACAAGGCGATCCTGTTCGAAGTTAATCTGAGAAGGTCAAAAGGTGTAGATAAAAAAAGAACCACCAGGAAATATAACACCAAAAAGGCGGATTGGACAGAGTTCAGAAATGATATAACACAAAATTGGGAAAGAGTAAATATTAACTTGGAGGAGATAAGAAAGATAGAGACAGTGGAAGAATTAAACAACAAAATAGCAGAATACACTAAGGTTATAGAAGAAGCATGCAAAAGAAATATACCTGGGACCAAACATAAACCGAGAGCAGGATTGCCTTGGTGGACAGAAGAACTGACACAAAAGAAGAAAGAGGTGAAAACACTGAAAAGACGCATTCCAAATGCTGCGAGAGTACGCAGAGAAAGTGTTGTCCAAGCATATCTGCATGCAAAAGAAGAATACCGGCAGCTCGTGGAAAAAGCCAGAACAACGAGTTGGAAAAAGTTCTGCGAAAAACAGGACAGGGAAAGTATGTGGGATGAAAGAAAGAAAGAAAGAAAAAGTATTTATTTGCCACAAATTAACGACATACACAACAATATGATTTTGCTATATACAGGGTGATTGGCCGCACAACAACAAGGCAGGAGGACATCCCACTGGTCCATAATGGTAGAGTCTTAGAAGGCGAAGAATCGGCCAGGGCTCTATCAGAAGCCTTTTATCCGGACGACGAAGCGCTGTCGGACAGTGTAGCCCATAAAGCTATAAGACTTAAAGCAGAGAAAGTGAATGAGGGCGAAGATGATGAGTCATCCGACCCCCCATTCACAGCGGAGGAGCTAAAGTGGGCTGCAAACAGCTTCAATCCCAAAAAGGCTCCAGGACTGGACGGACTCACAGCAGATATTTGCCGGGTAGCCATCGCCAGTAATCCGGAAATGTTTTTGGCGATACTCAATAAGTGTTTGGGTCTTTCGCTCTTCCCCACAGCCTGGAAAGAAGCGGTTGTAGTGATTCTGCGCAAACCAGGGAAGGATGATTACACAAAAACAAAGTCCTACCGGCCGATTGGGCTATTGCCGGTATTAGGGAAGATTTGGGAGAAGATGCTGGTGCGGCGAGTCAGGTGGCATATCATGGCAACAATGAAACCTAGGCAATACGGGTTTACACCGCAGCGCAGTACCGAGGACTCCCTCTATGACCTTATGAAACACATTAGAATAAAACTCAAAGAGCGACAACTAATTGTACTCATATCGCTGGACATAGAGGGAGCTTTCGATGGCGCTTGGTGGCCCGCAATAAAATGCAGACTGGCAGAGACCAAATGCCCAAAGAATATCCGCAGGGTTTTCGATAGCTACTTGTCTAACCGTAAAGTCAGGGTCAGGTATGCAGGGGCAGAATATATTAAAACAACCGCTAAGGGATGTGTCCAAGGATCAATTGGAGGACCCACTTTTTGGAATGTGTTGCTGGACCCCCTGCTGATTGATTTGGAAAGGAACGGAGACTATTGTCAGGCGTTTGCGGACGACGTGGTTCTGGTTTTCTCCGGCGAAACTGCACTTGATGTCCAGAGACAGGCTAATGCGGCCCTACAGCGTGTCCAGGAGTGGGGTGAAGTGAATAAGCTTAAGTTTGCGCCTCAGAAGACAAAGGCAATGCTTATTACAAATAAGCTTAAACACGACACTCCACTTCTGAGCATGGGTGGGGTAGACATAGCCATGTCAAAGGAAGTTAAAATACTAGGTCTGACCATAGATGAGAAGCTAACTTTTAACTCACATGCATCAAATGTTTGTCGCAAGGCACTGAACATATACAAGCAGTTGGCGAAGGCGGCCAGAGTAGAGTGGGGGATTTCGCCGGAGATAACCAGAACAATATATGTGGCAGTCGTAGAGCCTATAATTATGTACTCAGCAAGTGTCTGGGCTTCAGCTACGGATAAAATAGGCATACAAAAGCATTTAAATGAGGTTCAACGCGGGTTTGTGCAAAAGATGGTCAAATCGTATAGGACAACCTCTCTGAACGCGGCGTTACTGCTCTCGGGGATGCTTCCACTAGATCTTAGGATCAAGGAAGATGCCTTGCTTTATGAAACAAAGAAAGGTCACTCAGTGAGAGTAGTTGGCGATAGGGAGGTAGAGAAACCGACACCATATGCACACACACCACACCCAGCGACCCAAAAGGCCGTAGATTTTAAATTGGTGGCGAACGATGCAGAGCTGGCCCAGCAAGAGGAAGCCAGATTTAAAATTTTCACAGATGGCAGCAAAATCGACAGTAAAGTCGGTGCGGCGTTATCTCTATGGGATGGCGTTTTAAGGGGGAGGGCACAAATGAATGGTGCAATAAAAATGTAAGATAGGCTAAATAGTAGAGTAGTATTGTGAAAGATAGCTATAAGGGTAGGGCACAAAAAAGTGCGAATTGTACGGTAGCGAAGTAAGTGTGAAGATATTACATTAGTAAGTAATAAATTGTAACCGCACAGACGGATATATATAGATATAGGATAAGTTCAAAGACACTGGTCTCTCCATGCCGGTGGGAATTAGAAAAAAAAAAAAAACCTAACTGGCGGTCGGATCGTTTTTAGAGTCGCTCCGCACTTAAAAATTCAAAAAAGTGGTCAAAAGTGCTCCGATTTGGACGAAATAAGTGTTGGTGTGTAGAGGAAGTTTGCCTCCATACCGCCAAATCTAGTGGTAAACTGGATTGCAGTGCCGTGCAGTAATTTACTGAAAAAACGATATTTTAGAGGTTAAGTGTTAAAAGGCTGGAACATTTTCTGCAATAGCTCCGAAACAAGATCGACGACCCCATGTTTTTCTTTTGAAAAACACAGGGGAAATACAGTACCTGTGTTCCGGACCATTTCGGAACTACCTGTACTCAGGACTTCCGGAGATATCCTGAAGAAACCAAAAAGCACGTGCGCTGAAAAAACCGAACGAGACGTGGCAGCCACTTGAAATTTTGCTGGATGGAAGAAGCATTGGGGAGAAGACAATTTTTGCAAGTACAAGAATTTTAACTAGTATACTTATTGTTTTATTTACAATCAAAAGTGCAAAGTTTTGACACCTATAACTACTGAAAAATCGACAAATTCAAAAATTTTGAATTGCTATCAGTTGCGCGCTCACTTGAAGAGGACACCCTGAAAAAACCAGATTTTTTGATTGTATAGTTTTAATTTATTCAGTAAAAAACTGTAAAATAATATAAGTATAAATATTTATAGGTTAAAATAAAGTATTTAAATTTGCCGTAGTGTATTCGTGTAGAGTGTCATTTAACAATATTTTAGGCATTTTTTTCAGATTTTTTTGACTTTTGGTTCCAAAGTTATTGATTTTTAAAGTATTTTTTAGTATTAAATAGGAATAAATAGAAATAATACATTTTTGACACCAATTATTGACCTTAACATAAGTATTTAGAGTGGTTTAAGCCCAAAGTTGAGCCCAATAGCTCAAAGATTGACTAAAATAGACTTTTTCAGCCATTTTGGTTTTAGTGGTTGTTGGACTTAACAGCAAATATCTGCGGAACTATTGGGCGCAGAGAACTGGGATTTCCACAATTCCCAGCGGAGTACCAGCGGGAACATTTTTTGTATATTTACAGTCGTTTTCAGGACCTGAAATTTTTCAGCCCTGAAACCAAATCTGTTAGATAGAGGAAGTCGGGTTGAGAACTTTATCCGAGACCGCGTCTCTCTCCGACAAACGGGGGCGGAGTTACAGCCACTCAAAGTCGCTTTTTGACAGTAGAGCGGCCATTTTGTAAAACCTTGGCCCCACGTAGCTCCGGAACCGGGGGTCGTGGAGGGTTGCGGTTTTCGCCTTGGTGTTCGGGGAGGCAACCTCTGTCTGACCTTTAGGTTTTCAGGCGTCTTGGGGCTGAAAAGTTTCAGAATCCTGAAAGCCATCTTACTTGACGGGGCGGGACGAGCCGAGTCAGAAAAGTCCAAGCGCGGGTGTTCTACGATCATTGTGGGGGAAGTTATACCGGGTTGAAAATTGACTTTGACAGTTCTCAGACTGTCAAACCATTTTTCAGACTCGGATAACTCCCGAACCGGAGGTCGTGGAAGGCTCGCGTTTTCGTTGGGGACATTGACTGGCTCCTCCCTGTCCGTCTAGCGTCATTTCGGGGATTTTCAAGAGTCAGAAATCTTTCAGCCTGAAAACTATCCCAAGGGATAGATCTCGCCAGGCCCAGTTGGGAAAGCCCAAGCACGGTGGTATTCGGCCGAATGGTTTGGGAGAAAACCAAGTTTAACCAGTTTTGACACCAACCTAGGGCAGCAACCAAGAAACTTTGAACCGGGTTTTCTCCAGAACCCTTTGGAATAGGGGTACCGTGTTTGGGTTCATCTGAAGGGGCTTGGAGAGAGCTACTTTACTAAAGGTAGAGTGCGACTCTACATAGAGTTGAATTTTTTTCTGAAAATTTTTTATTAGTAATTTGACGGGGCTTGGCTCCTGGGACCCGATAGGCGTAGAATTGAGACCTGATATACGTTGGACAGGACAGAGACTCTATTTAGAGTCTTTTAAAGACGTTATTTACAAATTGTCGTTGTAAATACTATTTAGTTTTTTCTTCACGGTTTTGTTTCTTTTGAACAATCGGACATTTTTATATTAATTTTAGGTCTTTTTATTTTTTATTTTATTTTTCATTTTCGATATTTAATTTTATTTATCGTCCCTTTTGACGAACGTCCTTATTGACGGTGTTAGTTTTAAGTTGACGCATACCTCTAAAATGTTTGGCATTAGAACCCCATTGAAGGCGACCGACGGTGAAAAATCACCGTCAAAATCTGAGGCAGTCGCCCCTCTAAACGTTAGACGCAGCATAGGGGAGTGGGAAGCCACTAGAACAAGTCCCACCACCACCACAATGGTAAAGACGTCGCAGGCCGGCCCTGCAAAATCCAAAATTAACTCTGTTCTGACGCAGGAGGGCAAATTGGCGACCGTGAGCACAGCGAGGAGGTCTGTCGAAATATGCTCACCACCGAATATTAAATATGCAAACCGAACTGCGGAGGCTAAAGCCTGTCTAACAAAAGCTAAGCTCCACCTAAATAGCTCCCGAAACACTAAGACCGAAATAAAAAACGGCATTTGCGAGGCCACAGAGCGACTTTACCAATTGGTGAAGGAAGTCGAACTAGAACTGAAAGTGGCTAAGCAAAAAATTATTAAGGAAGGGCCGGTAGGGAATGACCCAGAACCAATGGCAATATCATGTTCTCTCCAACAAAATGACACAAGCAAGATATTACAGACGATGGATCATCACACAAAGCTCCTAATGGAGAATAACAACAGAATGGAGGAGTTAAAGGAAAAAATGGACCGTCAGAGAGAACTCTTGGAGAAAGGCTCGTATGCGAGTGTGGCCGCAACTCGGTGTGTGAAGTCACTGCCAGGGCGCAGTACCTTACACTCGGTTGTGGTTACCTCTAAAGACGAAACCGAGACGGGTGACGAAGTCCTAAACAAAGTGAGGAAAGTGATAAATGCCAAGGATGGGTGGATAAAGGTGGAAAAGGTTCGGAAAGCCAAGGATAGGAAGGTAATAATAGGACTGGAGACCGAGGAGGAAAGAAGTAAAGTTAATATAATATAATATATTAATTTATTTTTTATTACAAAAAATACAAGAGAAGACACATACAGAGCACTTTAAAACAATTGACAAGCTAATAGATTAATGACCCCCATGCTAGGAAAATCCTGTGTTATGAGGGGCATCCAACCGTCCATTAAATGCTAAACAATGTTGTTTTAAAAGTAGAATTAAAACTTACAGACATTTCATATTTATAGATTCAATAAAAGAAAATTCACTAACAATGTATAACCAACAAACATCAGAGTCTGGAGGAGTTCAATAAGACATGCGAAGTAGTGATGAGTGTGGTGTGGTGTGAGGGTGTATGTATATGGGTAGAGGAGTGTTGGAAGGTGTGTGAAGTGGTGTTGGGTGATATGTTGTAACTTGTGGGTGTGGTGTAAGGTTAAATGAAGTATGATTACTGAGTTAGAGATAAACCGCTAATATATTACAATGATATTAAGATTGTCATATTAATGGAGGTTCTATCAGTGCTTCTGTTTCATCATAATCTAGCGACAAAAGGTAATCTCTGGTATCGAGTCTGCATTGATGTGCGTTCAAAGTGTGGATGCTAAGTTTTGTGTGTAGTTTATTGTAAAGCAAAGAACTCAAGAATGGGAAGTGCCGTTTTGCGAAAGCTGAGTTTACTTGTACTTTGGGACAAGCGGGAACTGGTCTTCGTCTTTGAGTGAGACTAGAGGTTTCGAGAGGTAGAAGAGTAGAGTGCTTACGCATAATTACGCGAAGAACAAACTGCTGCCTAACGGTTAAAACATTATACTCCCGATATAGTTGATGAGTCGGATAACGGCGGGGCCTGCCCAGGAGTACCTTGATTACAGCACGTTGGGCTCGCTCCACTTCTATAATGGTAGTCTTTGCAGCCCCACCCCAGGCGGTGATGCAGTAGCCCACAATTGAGTCACAAAGAGCGCTGTAAACCATCCTAAGGGTATCCATGTGAGCCGACAGTCTCAGTTTTTTGAAAACAAATATAAGTTTCCTAATGCGAGATGACAGGGATTCCAGGTGTAATTTCCATGATAGGCAAGCGTCTAGTTGCAGTCCGAGGTATTTTACTACAGGAACTCTGGTTACGGTAGGACATGTGCAGTTGCAATCTTGGATGTCACATTGATGAGCCTTGACCGTGATTGAGTTTTCATCTGGTTGGACAGAGGGACGAGAAGTGAACGTAAGCAATTTGGTTTTTTCGACATTCAAGGTAAGGCTATTTTTAGATAACCAAAAGGTAATTTGCCTCAGGACCGATTCCGCGATATCTGTTGCCGCCTGCCAGTCGTGCCCGTATATAACAATCGCCGTGTCATCTGCATAGGAAACTAAATGTGCACATGGATGGATGAGCTCGCATAGCTCATTTACGTAGATGGAGAAGAGAAGAGGACTGATCAGACTTCCCTGTGGCACACCAAACTCCACCGACTCATCACCACTTATATGAGTACCCACCCTGACACATTGTGTTCGGCCGGAAAGGAAACTCTCAAATATTCTGAGGGCCAAACCAAGCACCCCCATTGATTCCAGCTTAGATAGGAGGACAGGAACAGAGACAGTGTCAAATGCCTTAGAGAGGTCTAGGAATATTCCTAGACACTTAAATTTTTTGTCAATTTTGTCTACAATACAATTAAGTAAAGATGACACAGCATCTTCTGTGGATAAGCCCTTTCGAAATCCGAATTGATTTTTCGAGATAAGTTTATATCTGACTACACAGTTGTTAAGGTTCTTGTGAAGTATTTTTTCTAAGATTTTTGAGATGACTGGTAGTACCGAGATTGGACGATAATTATTGACACTGCCTCTGTCACCAGATTTATGTATAGGGTGGACCAAGGCCTTCTTTAGGGCACCTGGGAATATGCCTGTAGACAAAGAAAGATTGCAGATATGGGTTATTGGTGGGGTCAATATTTTGCTCGCCGATTTAAGTAGCTTAGGGGAAATACCATCCCAGCTAGGAGCACTGTCCGAGCGCAGCTCCTTAATGATACACTCAACTTCTTCCTCGTCTGTCTCCAGTAAAACAAGCGAGTTCAGAGAATTTTATGTCTTTTTAAAGAACGAAAGAGAGGAGTTTTGAGGAAGGGTGATTTTATTTGCCAGATTTTTGCCAACCTGTGTGAAATAAGAATTAACAGAGTCAACTGATTTCAGGGGTGAGTTACAAAGCCCCAGAAGTTCCACAGGTGGAGGTGAGCTACGCTTAGTATTAGTGATATTTCTAATAGTTTCCCACATTTTTTTTGGGTTATTCTTGGCTTTTAAGAATTCTTGTTTCTCATACTCGATTTTTAGTTTTTTAAGTAAATTGTTGCAAAAATTACGATACCGTAGGTATGTTAGTTTGAGGATCGTATTTTCAGGTACTTTATTAGTTTGTTTATGCATTTTGTCTCGATTACGTATACACCTCAATAAACCGACTGTTATCCAGGGTTTCCTGGTTCTTGCTTTGCAAGGTATGGTTCGGTGGATTGTGTTTTTAACTACGATAGAGGATAATATATCAATTAGTTCGTTCGTTGCCAAGTTAGGATCGTTAATAGTCATGATTTTTGAAAAGTCGTAACATTCGATGTCTTTGACGGCGTTTGTGAGATTGCAGCGAGCTAAAGAAGACCTCTGCAGTCCGTTCATTGGGTCACAAGTTTCGAGACTTAATAGGACGCCTGAATGATCGGTGACTGAAGTATCAAGAACTAATGTTAACGCTTTCCTGTTAGTTTTCAGTAAAACGTGGTCCAAACAGTTGTTTTGGCGAGTTGGGAGTTGATGCGCTGGTAAAAGACTGTGGCTAGCTGCTAAGTTGAGGTACGGGTAGGATCGTGAATCACCACCATTAGGACAGATATTAATATTAATGTCACCGATCACTGCGATGTCATGGTAATGTTTCAAATCTACAAGTACGTTGTGAAGGCTGTCAAGAAAGTTATCAATTATTTTAATTGATGGCGATCTATATAGTGCAATTATTGCAACTTTATTCTCGATGGTACATAAAATGCAGCTGGAATCTGAAAATTGTGGTTCAGTGATGCTAAAACTCAAATGATCTCTAATGTACATAACTATTCCATCGTTTTGGTTAGCTAAGTTCTTAGTTTGGTAAGCTGAATAGCCCTCCAGGGTAGGTATCGACATAGAATTTTTAAGCCAACATTCTGACAAAATCAGTACATCACAATCGACTTTTATCGTCTCTAAAAGGCAATAAAAATCGTCAAAGTTTTTGTTGATGCTTCTTATATTTATATGGAGAACATTAAGCGAGTTAGCTGCAGAGTTAATATAATTACGGCAGTCGTCGGGTGAACATGCGTACGACCGGGAGACAGATATGTTGTCCAATTCGTTATAAATATCATTTGTGGTAGCCATTTGTTAGATTTAATTTATTGCATGAGTTGATGAGCATTTTAAGTGACAGACGTTTATAAGAGTATGAGTACTGAATAATATAATAGCTATGTGTCGTCACGTAGTTTATTCTACTTAGCCAGTGATGTAAATAAGTGTGAGAGTGCATATTAAGTATTTGTAAGTGTGAAGTGAATGTCAGGTATTTGTGTGAATTATTATCGTGTGTAGGGTACTCAGGAGTGATGATTTGTTTAACGAAGGGTATACAGATGAGGTGTGTTGTGCGTAAGAGTGTAAACAAGTGGTATTTTGTTTGTTGGTATTTAATATACGATGTTCTAACAAACTTATATGAATTTTATTGGGTAATAGAATTTTTTTTAAGTTTAAATGTAAAGAGAGATTATACAGTATAACAAAAAACTCATAGAAAAGTCATTGTTCTGAATGGAGTTCCAGAGTGCGCAGAGTTTGCTCTGATTTTATAAGAATCTGTTTAGCTCCAGTTTCTTTTCTCAAAAAGATATTGCCGTTAGTACTCCAGCAGAATTCATATTTCTTGAGTTTTGCGAATTCCTTGGCAGCATACAAAAGTTTTCTAGAACTGGCAGGTAGGTGTTCCGAAATAAAAATTGGGCGTCGTTCACCGGCCAAGCCTATGCTGAGAGTACTGAGCCGGTCTTCAGAATTATGTTACTTATTAAAATTGCGGGCCGCGGTGAGCAACTGGTTTTTTGCATGGACGTTTGAAAGTTCGGCTACGATGGGTCTGAGCGATCCCGGTTTACCCGGTAGGCGGTACACATCACGCAGGTTGGTAGGATTAAGCGGCATATCAACGGCTGAACTGACCTTGTGAATTATTGTAAATAGGTCCGACACAGACTCTGTCCCACTCCCAACAGACGGGACGTTACGAATTTCAATGCTTGAGGGACGAGATAAACGCAGAAAATCCTGAAGCTTTGTTTCAAGGTTCAGTATACTGTCTCTGTACGTCTGCTTGTCTTTTTGTAAGGAATCAATTTGCTTGGTCATGTCATCATACTGCTTGTTAATGAACGTGATTGATTTTTCTATCTCGATATTTGTTTTTTGAATGGCCAGATTTTGATTTTTCAACTCCGCAAATTCGGAAACCAGCCTATTAAGGGTAGAACTTTGATTGTTACAAAATTTTGTAAGGTAGGCTTCTTGATCCTCTTTCCAGGACTGCAACATTTGATGTATTTCCTTCTTGAAATCTTGCAATTCGGAGCCCGGAGAGAAACTTGTACTAGGATGCTTTTTATGACGTATTGTAACATTTCCATATCCATACGGACTGCTCGATATTAGTTGGGGGATATCTGAGTCGGACGATGTCTGGGTTATGTTGGTAGAACTCGTAGTAGTGTTCGATGGCGGCGAGCGCTGTACGCGGGGCATTGTGGGTACTACTCAAGCACGTGAATGGCAGGGCAGAGTAAGGTGATAGATTGTAGACCGTAGTACTCACAGCTGTAGGTTTGCTTTAAGATGCGCAGAGCGAACGGGCCGAGCACACGTCGTCAACTCGTCACCACAGCTGTAGCGGTCTTGGCCGAAGCGAGACAGCAATTATGTCCACTGCACTGCTTCCGCAGAGGTGAAGGCGGCAGGCGCAGGACAGCGCCTGCACAGGTCGTCCAACGGAGAGGCGAGCTGCGGCTCGTGAGATGTAGACGTAAAATTAGGCACTATGAGTATTCAGCTATGGGTTAGATTATCGTACATGTCAAGCAATATTTTTAAATTGAATTGGGCACACGTCTACTCTGGGACACGGTATCGGACGGCAAAAGTTAAGAACCGACTCCAAAAAGAAGGAGTAGACCTCACTGTCGAGGAAGTTAAAAACAAAGACCCACTTCTGATTCTCAAGAACGTCCTAGTCGTAAACACCGACGAAGACGTCATTAGAGCGCTGAGAAATCAGAATAAGGGTGTTTTTGACGGCCTTGACAGCGGGGAAAATAGGGTGGAAGTTAGGTACAGAAGAAGGACACGTAACCCTCACACTGGCCACGTCATCATCAGTGTTTCGCCCACCATCTGGCGACGGGCTTTGGAGGCCGGGGCTGTACATATTGACCTTCAGCGTATTAGGGTTGAGGACCAGACCCCACTGGTCCAGTGCACCCGCTGCCTGGGCTTCGGGCACGGCAAGCGGTTTTGTAAAGAACCTGCGGACTTATGCAGCCACTGCGGCGGTCCACACATGAGACCAGAGTGCCCCGACTGGCTCTCAGGCTCACAACCAGCTTGCCGGAACTGTACGAGGGCTAAAGTAGAGCATAACACGCAACACAATGCGTTTAGTCAAGACTGCCCGGTAAGGAAGAAATGGGATGACGTGGCTAGATCCACAGTAGCTTACTGCTAAGGGCACCTTAATAGGAAATACCCCCTATGGAGTATTGCAGGCTAACCTCCAACTTAAAAAGTTAGCCACCAACGAGCTCTTCATAGAGGCTACAAAACGGGGAATAGCGGTGGCGCTTCTTCAGGAACCGTACGTGGCCGGGGAGAAGGTAATGAGGAGTCGCAGGGGCGTAAGGATCTTCCAGAACACTGGCACTGGAGATGGGACTGTAAAAGCTGCAATAGCAGTCTTTGACAGCGACCTTACAGTAAAACAGTACCCACAACTCACCACGAACGACATCTCAGTGGTGGGAATCCAGACCAGTGCCTGGGAGATCACGCTTGTCTCCTTCTACTTTGTGCCAGACCAGCCCATCGAGCCCTACTTAGATCAACTCAAGCGAATATGGCTCGCAGTCGGTTCCAGGAGACTGATCGTTGGAGGGGACGCCAACGTAAAGAGCATATGGTGGGGCAGCCCGATAGTAGACCCTAGAGGGGAGGAGATGGTAGGAACTCTCGGCGAGCTGCACCTGAACATACTGAACCAAGGGGAAATTCCGACCTTCGACACTATCCGAGGAGGAAAGCGGTACAGCAGTCACGTGGATGTTACCGCTTGTTCAAATGACATCTTGGACTTGGTCGACGACTGGAGTATTGAGGAGGAACTCACGGGCTCGGATCACAACGGCATTATGTTTAAGATCCTCCTGCAGAAATCCAAAGGTTTAAAAGTAGAGAGAACCACCAGAAAATATAACACTAAAAAAGCTAATTGGTGCAAATTTCATGAGAAGCTTGGCCAATTGAAAATAAACTATAAATTCACTGCATCCGAAATTAATAATATTAACAACATAGAGCAAATTGAAACATTAACAAATAACTTCACAAAGGCAATAGACGAGGCATGTAAGCTAACAATACCGTCGAAAAAAGTAAAGGAGGTTCTTACCTTGCCGTGGTGGTCCGAGAGACTCGCCGAGTTGAAAAGGTCCGTCGCCACCAAGAAGCGCAGGATTCGCTGTGCCGCCCCAATTCGGAAGCCGAAGGTCATAAAAGAGTACCTAAAACAGAAGGAAGAGTATGAATTAGAAGCAGCCAAGGCTCAGACCGAGAGTTGGAAGGAATTCTGTGGGAAGCAGGATAAGGAGGGGGTTTGGGAGGGTATATATAGGGTTATAGGTAGGACGCAGCGTAGGGAGGAGGACCGACCATTGGAACAAAACGGTAACGTGCTGGATGCGAAGGGCTCTGTAAAATTACTTGCGCAAACGTTTTACCCGCAAGACTCCGTAGAATGTGACAACCCCCATCACCGGTCCATTCGAAGGGAAGCGGAACTAGTAAACTCTGGGGAACAAAGTGATCCTTGTGACCCACCGTTTACGATGGCTGAACTTAAAAAATCGGTTCAGTCCTTCAATCCGAAGAAGGCACCGGGTTCCGATGGCTTAACAGCCGACATCTGTCGTCATGCTGTGGATGATGACCCGGAATTGTTCTTAAGGTTCCTAAATAAGTGCCTAGAATGCCATTACTTCCCCACGTCCTGGAAGGAGGCAACAGTCGTGATTTTGAGGAAGCCTGGAAAGGAAAACTATTCCACTCCAAAATCATATAGGCCGATTGGACTGTTGCCTATATTGGGAAAGATTTTCGAGAAGATGCTGGTGACCCGCCTAAAGTTCCACCTTATACCAAGGATGAGCACCCGCCAGTACGGATTCATGCCGCAAAGGAGCACCGAAGACTCCCTCTATGCCCTAATGAAGCATATTAACACAAAACTTGCACAAAAAAGGATAATTACGCTCGTATCCTTGGACATAGAGGGAGCATTCGATAGTGCTTGGTGGCCAGCGATCAGAGTCCGTCTGGCGGAGGAGAAGTGTCCTGTTAACATTAGGCGGGTCATAGACAGCTACCTTAGAGACCGAAAAGTCTCGGTCAGGTACGGCGGGGAAGTATATGGAAAGGACACAAGTAAGGGCTGTGTCCAGGGCTCGATTGGGGGCCCAATCTTGTGGAACCTGGTCTTAGACCCCCTCCTTAAAGAATTGGAGAATAGGGGGAATTATATCCAGGCGTTTGCAGATGACGTTCTCTTGGTATTCGACGGGGAGACCGCACTAGAGGTTGAGGAATGTGCCAATGCCGCTCTTGGTCGTGTTCAGGCGTGGGGTGTCGAGAATAAGCTGAAATTTGCACCAAATAAAACAACCGCTATGGTGATAACCAGAAAGCAAAAATACGACACGCCGCGCCTTAGCATGGGGGGGATCGGCATTGGCATGTCTAAAGAAATAAAGCTTCTGGGTGTAACAATAGACGAGAAGCTGACATTCAATACCCACGTCCAAATCGTTTGCTGGAGGGCAGTCGCAATTTATAAGCGGCTGTGTAGAGCCGCAAAAGTCAGTTGGGGGCTTCACCCGGAAGTTATCCGAATTATGTACACAGCAACTATTGAGCCCATAATCCTTTACGCTGCTAGCGTTTGGGCACCTGCCGCAAAAAAGATAGGAGTGATAAAACACCTTCAAACCGTTCAGCGTGGGATACTCCAAAAAATGTGTAAGGCATACCGCACGGTCTCTCTGAACTCGGCCCTGGTGTTGACTGGGATGCTCCCGCTCGACCTTCGTGTTTGGGAAGCGGCTGCGCTTTACGAAGCCAGGAGGGGGGTATCCCAGCCCGTACTAGGTGGCAGAGAGGTGGAGCGGATGTTTCCAGCTCTGGAGACCCCGCATCCCGCGGAACTAGAGAGCCTGGAGTTCGGAAGCCTGGTAGACGAGGCACAGTATAGTAACCATAGTAATTTTGATGTGCGGATTTTCACAGACGGCAGCAAAATTGAGGGCAAGGTTGGAGCGGCGTTATCCTTATGGAGTGGCGCTGCCGAAACGAAAGCTCTCAAGCTTGCTCTGCCGTCCTACTGCACCGTCTACCAGGCGGAACTCCTGGCCCTACAAAGAGCAGCAGGGGAAGTGCTCAAGCGCGGTGAAACCACGTTCGGAATCTTCAGCGACTCCATGGCGGCTCTTCAGTCGATTACCAACTCAGGTTCCTCCCACCCCTTAGCCGTGGAAACAAGGGACACCATACGTCAATGTAAGCTCCAGAACAAGAGTGTCTTATTGTTTTGGATAAAAGCCCACGCGGGGTTGGAGGGAAATGAGAGAGCCGACCAGCTCGCGAAGGAGGCCGCCCTGGGGTCGAAGAAGAGGCCGGACTATGATCTGTGTCCCGTATCATACATCAGGCGAAGAATCCGGTCGGAAACGCTTGATGAATGGAACGGGAGATATCGGTCGGGTGACACTGCCTCGGGCACAAAAATTTTCTTCCCGGACGCGGTGGCGGCGTATGGCGTGGTGCGTAAGATGGCTCACACAAGCATAACCACCCAAATACTGACGGGGCACGGTGGGTTCTCTGCATACCTGAAACTAGGTGTAAGGAGGACCCATCGTGCGCCTGTGAACCTGGCGTTGAGGAAACGGTTAAGCACATTCTCTTCGATTGCCCAATTACCGCGAAAATTCGATATAATACGGAACAGCAACTCGCTGAGGAATTGGTCTGTAAAAACGTACCAAGTATAATGACCGGAAAGAATATAGACATATTTTTACAGTATTGTAGAGAAATAGCATCAATAGTGATCAAAAGAAATAAAACCGCATAAGAAAATATGCTGTCATAATATAATGTAATATATTAGAGGCCAGCATAACATAAGAAAGATGTAAAATAGTTTTAAGATACAATTAAAAAAAAAAAAGTGCAGTATGTAAAACAACAATTTGTTTAAGATAAGTATGCTTAAGCAAATTAGATAGAGCAATAATAGAAATTATTCCCCCGTCTCTGTAAACCGGAAAATGGAAAGTTGAGAACTGTATGACATGTAGGTAGATTATGGAAAACATAGGAAATAAAAGCAATGTTGTAATTTTAAATAGAAGTAAGTCTGTAATGAACATCAATAGAGTAGACATAAGTATTTGTATTAGTATAATAATTATGTAAAGTAGACATAAGATTAATTTAAGTAACGATGTATAAGAAAAGACAAAATAAAAATTTTTTTCTCCTTGTTTCTGCTGTTCCCGAAAGAAATAAAAATAATAAAGTAAAAGTAAAGGTAGTTAGACACTCTTTCGAGTTAAAGATAGATGATAGTTGGGAATCCCACCCAAAAGAAGTCACAAATGAGGATGAATGAAAGAAAGACCAAGTATGAGGAATAAAAGTACGAGAGGCATAAATGCGAGAACTGGTATGAAAGGAAAGCGGATAGGCATAGACTCCGATATTGTTTGGAGGTAGAAGTATAAAAAAAAAAATAAAAAAAAAAAACCTAACCTAACCTAACCTAACCCGAGTGGGCGCATGATGAACACCATGACCCGCCGTTTACACCTCTGGAGCTGAGAACCGCGGTGGAAAGCTTCAACCCGAAAAAGGCACCCGGGGCGGATGGTCTCACAGCCGAGATATGTGCCCAAGCCATTTTCCAGGATCCAGGGATGTGCCTTGCTCTGGCAAATAAGTGCCTCGAGCTGGGTCACTTCCCTGGGGCCTGGAAAGTGGCTACAGTAGTGATGCTCCGGAAACCCGGAAAAGACACCTACACCACCCCGAAGTCCTACAGGCCGATCGGCCTCCTACCAGTCCTGGGCAAAATCCTGGAGAAGTTGACGGTAGCTCGTCTCAAGTGGCATCTGATCCCGCGGTTGAGTACTCGCCAGTTTGGTTTCATGCCCCAGAAGAGCACCGAAGACTCCCTCTATACAATGATACAACATATCAACGCAAAGCTAGACGAAAAGAAGCTGATCACTGTTGTCTCACTTGACATAGAGGGAGCCTTCGATAGCGCATGGTGGCCGGCCATTAGAACCAGACTGGCTGAGGAAAAGTGCCCGGTGAATATCAGACGGCTGCTGGACAGCTACCTGGACGACAGAAGTGTCCGGGTCAGGTATGCAGGGGCCGAGTACCAAAGAAGGACGACAAAGGGGTAATACAGAACCGTAACAATATGCAAAAAAAATTAAAACTAGACCCTTGCAATGAAATTCTGAAAATCACCTTTAAGAGATACCGGAACTACTGTAGCTGCATTATAAAAAAACAAAAACGTAAATATGATTGCGATCAATTGTATAACACAAACAAAAACCCTAAAAAATTATGGCATGCGATTAACACTATTACCCAACGAAAGCCACCGAAAACGCAAAACACAGAATTATTGGAATCAGCCGCAACCCCTTGCGAAGCAGTAAACAACGTTAACAAATACTTCTCCACTATAGGCAAGCACCTGGCTGATGACATATTAAACAACCCTGAAAGAATAGTTGACAACGACCATCACGACCGACGTAATGTACCTTTAAGAGATCCAAATCCGCCAGTCTCGTCTTTCGTTTTACTCAACTCGGACCCTGATGAGGTCGCAGCCGTAATCCGGAGCCTAAAATCTGATAGTGCCTCCGGCTGGGATAAAATTCCTGTAAGTTTCTTAAAGGCTGCACAGCTAATTATTTCACCAATTATCTCTCACCTTGTTAACCTCTGCTTTGAACAAGGAACGTTTCCCACTGCTCTAAAACATGCTGTAATAACACCTGTGTACAAGAGTGGGGACAGAGCTGACCCGTCAAACTACAGGCCAATATCAGTCCTCCTATCCTTATCTAAAATAATCGAAAGATTAATTAACCAACGCTTGATTAGATATCTTTCGAAAAATAATATAATTTCACCCTCGCAGTTTGGCTTTAGACAGGGCAAATCTACAGAAGATGCAGTTATGGCGCTTGCCTCCATTGTCACTGAAAAAGTGGACAATGGAAGTAGGTGCCTGGCAGTGTTTCTAGACCTGAAAAAAGCTTTCGACACAGTCTCTGTTCCCACACTTCTACACAGGTTAGAAGACATTGGCGTGAGAGGAGTACCACTTAAGCTGTTTCAGGAATACCTTAGTGAGCGTAGATATGTGGTTAAAATCGGATCGGTCTCAAGTTCTGAAGAAACCGTCACATACGGAGTAGGACAAGGTAGTGTGTTAGGGCCAACATTGTTTCTTGTTTATATAAACACTTTGTGCAATATGTCTTTAGAAGATGCTCACATATTCTCTTACGCAGACGATACAGCAATAGTTTTTTCGGGAGGATCATGGGATAGCGTTGGCCACACTGCCGAACGTGGCTTGTCTACGATAGCTGCCTGGCTCGATCGCAACCTTTTAACATTAAATGTGTCAAAGACTAATTACATCTGTTTCTCCATATACAACAATTCACAACCATCACAAGATCTCCAGATTAAAATCCACACATGCGCCGACTCCTCCAACAATACCTGCTCTTGCCTAAAAATAAACAAGGTCAATAATACTAAATACCTTGGTGTTATGCTCGACCAAAGACTATCATGGCACTTGCACTTAGAACTAATAATGGGTAGAGTTAGGAAACTAATATGGACCTTCAACATACTTCGTCACGTGGCTACTAAGGATCTAATCAGGCAAATCTACATCTCCCTGGGGCAATCAGTAATAATGTACTGTTTGCCAATCTGGGGCGGTGCAACAAAAACAAAATTTTTGGAACTGGAGAGGGCGCAGAGAGCACTACTGAAGGTCATGTTCTTCAAACCACCGAGATTCCCCACTGAAAATCTATACTTAACCTCGAATCTTTTGTTGGTTAGAAAATTATATATTCTTCAAATTGCCTTAACAAAACATAAATCCCTACCCTTCATCTCTTCCAGGGCACAATCTAGGAGAAAGAATAATGTCGCTCCAGAAACACCTGTTAAAACCAAATTCGCTAAGAGACAATATACAAAACAATCGTCACACATATACAATATTCTAAATAAGGAACAAAACATATATTCTATGACATACCATGACTGCAAAAAAACACTCACTCAATGGCTGACAAACAAAAGTTACGAAGAAATCGAGTCAATCCTGCATACGATCACATAATTCGGAAGATACATACATTGACACAATCACACACACACATACACACCATCACATACACATCCTGTGCGCAAACTTAATTTTGTTAATATATAATTTTGGTAGGTATTCATTTTGTTTTAATTTTGATTATTTTTAATTTGGATTTTGATTTTAATTTTGGTTCGGTTTGAATTATATTTTTGATTCTGATTATTTTTAATTTGGATTTTGATTTTAATTTTAATTTTAATTTTAATTTTAATTTTAATTTTAATTTTAATTTTAATTTTAATTTTAATTTTAATTTTAATTTTAATTTTAATTTTAATTTTAATTTTAATTTTAATTTTAATTTTAATTTTAATTTTAATTTTAATTTTAATTTTAATTTTAATTTTAATTTTAATTTTAATTTTAATTTTAATTTTAATTTTAATTTTAATTTTAATTTTAATTTTAATTTTAATTTTAATTTTAATTTTAATTTTAATTTTAATTTTAATTTTAATTTTAATTTTAATTTTAATTTTAATTTTAATTTTAATTTTAATTTTAATTTTAATTTTAATTTTAATTTTAATTTTAATTTTAATTTTAATTTTTATTTTTATTTTTATTTTTATTTTTATTTTTATTTTTATTTTTATTTTTATTTTTATTTTAATTTTAATTTTAATTTTAATTTTAATTTTAATTTTAATTTTAATTTTAATTTTAATTTTAATTTTAATTTTAATTTTAATTTTAATTTTAATTTTAATTTTAATTTTAATTTTAATTTTAATTTTAATTTTAATTTTAATTTTAATTTTAATTTTAATTTTAATTTTAATTTTAATTTTAATTTTAATTTTAATTTTAATTTTAATTTTAATTTTAATTTTAATTTTAATTTTAATTTTAATTTTAATTTTAATTTTAATTTTAATTTTAATTTTAATTTTAATTTTAATTTTTATTTTTATTTTTATTGTAATTTTAATTCTGATTTTAATTTTTATTGTTATTTTAATTGAATTTATTGTTTAAATTTCTCACATATATGTTTATGTAATACTGTAAACTGGAAGAACGGAAGTACCTAACACAAGCAAATTTTTGCTTAAAAGGTAATTCCTATCTATATAATGTTATATGTATACATAAGTGGATGAAATAAAAAAAAAAAAAAAAAAAAAAAAAAAAGGGGTGCGTGCAGGGTTCGATTGGCGGTCCGATCCTCTGGAATCTGGTGCTGGATCCTCTGTTGAAGGAGCTCGAAGAGCGGAGTTACCACTGACAGGCTTTTGCCGATGACGTGGTGCTCATATTCGACGGGGATACAGCACTGGATGTCCAAAGACAGGCCAATGCCGCCCTCGAATTTGTTCGGGGGTGGGGCATCAGAAATAAGCTGAAATTTGCTCCACACAAAACATGTGCGATGGTAGTAACGAGGAAGCTGAAATATGATGTCCCACTCCTGAGCATGGGCGGGGTCGACATTGGCATGTCTGAGGAGATCAAGATCCTGGGGCTGACTGTGGACCATAAGCTCACCTTCAACTCGCATGTTGCTAGCGTCTGTAGGAAGGCAATCGCCTTCTATAAACAGTTGTCTAGAGCAGCCAAGGTGAGCTGGGGTCTACACCCCGAAGTAATCCGCAGTATATATACCGCGGCGGTGGAACCGGTAATACTGTACGCGGCCAGCGCGTGGGCGCCGGCAGCCAGGAAGGCAGGAGTGCAGAAAGAGTTGAATTCAGTTCAGCGGGGGTTCGCTCAAAAGCTCTGCAGATCCTACCGCACCGTTTCGCTAAACGCCGCTCTTGTGCTGGCTGGGTTACTCCCACTCGACCTCCGAATACAGGAAGCAGCCGCACTGTACGAGGCAAAGAGAGGAGTACCTCAGCCATCGCTAGCTGGTCGTGAGGCGGAGCGTGTGGTGGCGTTTGCGGAGACTCCGCACCCGGCGAAACATATGGCCATGGGGTTCGTGAGTTTGGTAGACCAGTCACTTGTGGAGGCCCACAACAGCCAGGATATCCGGTTTTTTACCGACGGCAGCAAGATAGCGGGCAAGGTCGGAGCAGCACTGTCCCTGTGGGACAGGGAAGCCGAGACCAAGTCCGTGAAGCTTTGCTTGCCGACGTGCTGTACGGTCTACCAAGCAGAACTCCTGGCCATATGCGTAGCGACACGCCATATACTGCGGCGACAGGAGGGAACCTTTGGTATCTATAGTGACTCGAAGGCCGCATTGGAGACGGTCACAAACCAGGGTTCCCTCCACGCCCTGGCAGTGGAGGCGAGAGCGAACCTCAACGTGGCCTTATCCCAGAGCAAAGATGTTTCCTTGTTCTGGATAAAGGCACACGCTGGACTGGATGGCAATGAGCGCGCAGACCACCTTGCTAAGGAAGCTGCCCTTAAATTGAAGAGGAAGCCCGATTACGACCGCTGCCCGGTTTCATTCGTCAAGCGACAGATCCGTATGGGGTCGCTTGACGAATGGAATCGACGGTACAAGGATGGTGGAACCGCCTCGGTTACAAAAATTTTCTTCCCAGACGCAATAGAGGCCTTCAGAACAGTCAGCACGTTGAAGCCAACAGGGGTCGTTACGCAAATAATGACGGGGCACGGTGGGTTCTCCGAATACTTGCATCGCTTCAAGTGTAAGGAGAGCCCATCGTGTATCTGCGATCCGAGTGCCGTGGAATCGGTTCCGCATATTGTTTTTAAATGTCCTGTTTTTGAGAAGGAAAGGTGTGAGCTGCAACAAAAAATTGAGACCGAATTAAATGTTAACACAGTTAGCGGTTTAATTAAGAATAGAAAAGTACAAGGATTAGTCTTGGAATATTGCACAAAAATAGCCACTAGAGTGATAGCAAGGAATAAGGTGATATAAGATTGGGCTTACATTATATATAGATGGTATATACGATGATAAGCATAGAATGTAAATAGAGTAAGAAATAGTTAAATTAAAGAGAACCGAAACTAAAATAATAAAAGTCACTCAAAATTAAAGCACATTTTTAGGCTAATGGTCAAGACAATAATTAAACGCTTTTAAAAAAAATTTTAAAAATCGCATTAATAAGGTCTCTGACTACGTCAGGGGACAAATAGCGCGGCAGGAGTGTGGTTTTAGTCAGTAAGAGTCTGACACTGTTCGGGCTGGCTCGCTCGCGGGTCAGCCAGTTCGTCCATGAGGATTTCCCACTCCTGCCAAAAAAAAAAAAACCTAACCTAACCTAACCTAACCTTTTTTTTTTTTTTTTTTTTTTTTTTTTTTTTTTTTTTTTTTTTTTTTTTTGTTGCAGGGGTGGAAAATCCTCATGGATGTCCTTCGCCCGGGGCGGGCGAAGGGGTCTGTCAGACTCTTACTGACTAAAAACCACCCCGGTGTTCCTTCCCACACTTGAACCGGGGATCGTGAGAGCTAATACGACTTCCATGATCCCCGGCTGGTGCCGGCCCGCCTATGCGGGCCACCTCTGGCTCGCAGGGAGAAAGTACAAGGAACCTAACCTAACCTAACCTAACCTAACCTAACCTAACCGAGTCCCACCGCGCCCCTCGCCGCGAGCAGATCACTTTTAAGTCGCTCCGCGCTAAAAAATTCCGAAAATTGGGTTTTTTCGTGAAAAATAACAAGTGTGATACACCAATAGAAGCGCGCTGATGAGACGCACACAATAGTGAAAATTGGAAAAGTGGAAAATTGTGAAAGTTATCGGTGAAAAACCAGATTTCAGTAGCTTTGGAGCGCCACGCCGCTCGATTTTGAGTGGTAACAAGTGAATCGGCAAATGCAGCCAGGTGTAGCTTGTGAAGACCTACCTCTGGACACCAAATTTGGAATTTTCTGAGTTGGGGTTGCGGAGATATCAAAGAAAAACCAAACGCCACGTGGAACGTGGGAAGAGATCCCGAGGGTTGTGACTGGATTCGCAAGAATTTTCTGAAGACGACACAGACGAGGAGCCGGGAGACTACTTGACATTGAAGAAATTCTTCATAGAACACCTGAAAAATCAGGGTCAAATTTTTGGTAAATTTCGAAATTAATTATTAGGGAAACCAGATCGATGACATACATTTTTTATTGACTCAAAAAATCAACCAATTTAGTGTACAGTTTTTATGTTATTTAATTTTAAAGTTTTAAAAAATTTGGGGGCTGGTTATTTCAACCCCAAAAATAACAAAATATTTATTGATGTATGTACTCAGTGCCTTATTTTAGTAATTGTATGGTCAGATTAGTTTTACACTCTTCTTAATACCGAAAATTTGTCCTTGAAAAACATTATTTTGACATACACCTTTTAAAAAATTAAAATACACCCCCTCAGGGTAACATTAAAATCTATATATAGTATTATAGGATAGGGAAAATTGTCCTCTATCCAACGAAATATATTAAATTCACCCAAAATAAATATTAACGTAGTTATTTACATAGACATAAGGTAAACAAAGATAAAATACTGAGACTGATTACCTATAAACCTCCCCCAGGGATAAAATAAATAATTAAAATCGGATTAAAAATCATATTATATTGAAGTGGGTTGTGGTTTTATAATTTAAATACACAAATAAATCTTAGAGTACATATTTATAGTATAGGATGTAAAATTTTGCTAGAAGAAACTTCTCTCTAGGACTTTTGGCGCGGTTGGGGGATGAAGGGGTAGGATTACACCTGAAAAACTTTTAAGGGTACATCTTGACCTACCACACCTACACCAGAGTGAATTTTCAGATTTTTTGGGGCAGGAGAACAATAAATACCACTCATTTTGCGGCTGTGAAACCGCAACCCTCATCTTTGCGGCTACCCCACACGCAAACTCCTAATCCGAAAGGTCTGAAAGGCAAGTGCAAGGTAGAGGACAACTCTTCCTCATTCAGCTGACGCCACCAAACCCCGCGCGCCATAACTAGGAGTCGTGCTATATCCCTTGGAGGAGGAGATTTATTTGGCGAGAAGTGCAAGGTTAACGTAGCAAATAAACCATTACCTCCCTTCTGGGGCACTCGGTTAAAGGGAATCAAAAATCCCAAAAAACCCCCATAACTCGGGAACGGAGCGAGATAGCCCATTTTTGACACTGGACTGCATATCCTATACTACGTATAGTATATGCTGAGACACTCCCCAGACCACCCTCTACTGAAACCCCCCCCCCCTTTTATTAATAAGTACTTATTAAATTGATACCCCCCCCCTCCCCGCCTCCATAATCATCTGTTGAAGACCATTACATTTTTGTCAATAGATGAGTTAGAATTTTATAACCCACAAACTTAACCCTTTTTAAAAAAAAAAAAAAAAAGTTAACCACGTGATTAGTTTAAACACTGATTAGCGGGTTCACTTTCTATCTTTAAACCCAATTTATCTCGTAAACGGCTGGGAATTTCTAAAATCTGAGCTAATTTTCACCCCCCCTATTACCATCCTCCCGGCTGGAACACATATTCAGATAAGCTCCTTAGACCCCCTTTTTGACCCCCTCCCCTTTTTGGCCCCAATACTAAGTAGCAGTACTGTATACATCTCCCCCATATAATTAAATACCTCACTGACCCCCTTTTTAAATTCCGTGACCCCCGCGACCCCCTCCCCCCCCCTTTTATCGCCCCTTTCGGGTTATCTCTCCCCCCGGGCAATAACTTTGGAATCAGAGGTCGTAAACCAACCGAGTTTGGGGTCTTTGAAATCGGGAGGAAAAGATCTGTATCTTGACTCCAAAGAAACCTTGGAATAGGTTCAAAATTAGGGGTTGCAACCCCTAAATTAAACATTATTATATCTCGCGAACGGAGAGAGCTAGAGCTTCGCGGTTTTCTGTACAAGATAGGGTTCGGCCTGGAGAAGTTTTAGATAGAGTCTAGAGACTCTACATAGAGCAAAAATTTTTTGTTTTTGAAATTTTCTCTTACATGTCGACAAAGGACAGTCTCTCTGGGCAGAGATAGCTTAATTTAAGAATAGTTTTAAGGTTTCTCTATCTCTCTTCTTTACATCTATCGACTTTTATATTAGTATTTTTTTAACATTTGTCAAATTGACTAGAAAAATTTACGGACTTAGTGAGTCCGAGTGACTGCACACCACGTTCCGCACACCGCAAAAACAAGAACTGCAAAAGGGCAGTTCGCAAATCGTAGACGCGCAGGCCTCGAAAGTGGAGGAGACGACGATGGCTGGACCAGAAGAATCGAAGCCTCGAAATATCCGAAAGTCTATTGAAATAATAGAACAAGGGTCAGCAGCTGCAAGACAGGGGCCAAAGGCTCCAAAGGCAATAAGGACGGCCCTGATGGGCGAACAACCGATGACAAATCAGACGATGCAGCTTGCTCAACCCGAAAGCAGTATTCCCTCGGGAACAAAACATTCCCCACCAAAAACACCAACTAACATAACAAAGCAGGTCATAAATACGACCACGGTAACAAAAAAGAAGAATCAACCCCTGCCTACACCAAGCCCAATAAAAACTAGTAGCGCAACAAAAACACTTTACTCAGATAGATTGGCAGAAGCTACGGCAATACATAAAAAGGGCCTGGAAAATCTCAGCCGATTTCAGAACTTGAGATAAGACGTTAAGCTAGAAGTAAAGAAGGCTTTAGACAGGTTGTATGAGTTGACCAAAATGGTCCCTGCCGCAAGAAGATTAGACGAAAATTTCGAGAGGGAAAAAACAAACGGAACAACAGCGACAAACCCAACGCAAACAGACATGGAAAAAGACACAAAGGAGCAAGGAACAAAAGATAGGGAAAGGAAAGGGGACGATGACCAAATAATAAAGAAAATTGAAGAAAACAATAGACTGATAGCTGAAAATGGAAGAAAAATGGAAAAACTAAAGATGATGATAGAAGGGCAAAAGGATATTATAGAGAAGACAACTTACGCGAGAGTAGCGGCAGAAGGACTAAAGGCCAGATCAGTGCCAGAAAGAACAGCACTGCACTCCGTATTTGTAACATCCAAGAATGGTGATGATACAGGGGAGGAAGTGCTAGAGAAGATAAGAAAAGCAGTGGACGCAAAGGAAGGGTGGATAGAAGTGGAAAAGGTCAGAAAGGCAAAAGATGGAAGGGTCATCATGGGATGTAAAACCCAAGAAGACAGGAGGAAGGTAAAAGAAAGACTAGAAGCAGCAGGAGACCACCTCGTTGTGGAGGAAATGAAGAACAAAAACCCGCTCCTGATTCTTAAGGACGTACTGCTAGTACATACGGATGAAGAAGTGTTGAAAGCCCTTAAGAATCAGAACCGGAATGTTTTCCAGGACCTCGACAACGAGTTGGACACTGTAAAGAAAAAATACAGGAAGAAAGCCAGAAATCCACACACCGGCCACATTGTAGTGACTGTGCCCCCTGCTATATGGAGAAGAGCGATGGAAAATGGCAGATTGAAAATAGACCTCCGATATGCCCGAGTCCAGGACCAGTCCCCTCTGGTACAATGTTCCAGATGCTTGGGATATGGACATGGGCGAAGGTTCTGCAAGGAGACGCAGGACCTCTGTAGCTACTGTGGTGGACCGCACTTCCACACAGAATGCCCAGACAAAGTAGTCGGAGAGGCACCAGAATGTGTAAACTGTAAAAAAGCCAACGTGGAAGACCGGAAACATAATGTTTTCAGTCCGGGATGCCAAGTGAGGAGAAAATGGGATGCAATAGCTAGAGCGTCCATAGCATACTGCTGAGGTTGTCCCGGGGAGCATTCAAACGTATAAAGTCATCCAAGCAAATCTTCGGAGAAGCCAGCTGGCCACCAATGAGGTGCTCTTGGAAGCCCAAAAACGAAAAGCATCAATAGTGCTGATGCAAGAACCTTATGTAGAAAAAGAAGGTAGAGTGAAAAACTATAAAGGGGTAAGAATCTACCAAAACTCAAGCACAGGGGAAGGGCCCATAAAGGCAGCGATCGCCATATTAAATAAAGACTTCGACGTAATACAGTGTATAGACCAAACCACTAACAACATTACAACGGTCAAAATAAGAACGAAGGCTTGGACAATTACCACCGTGTCATATTACTTCGAAGCAGAACAACCAATAGACCAGGACCTTGAACGTTTAAAGACAATAAACAGTAAGGCAAGAAAGAAATTAATTATAGGAGGCGACGCAAATGCCAAGAGCACCTGGTGGGGCAGCGGGGCTGAGGATCACAGAGGAGAGCAGATGAGTGGAGGAATTCTAGAGATGGGATTGCACATCCTTAACAGCGGTGACCTCCCAACGTACGACACCATACGTGGAGGAAAAAGGTACAGCAGCCACATCGACGTGACGGCATGCTCAGAGGAGATCCTAGATCTGGTAGATGAATGGAGGGTGGTGGAGAGTATGACGAGCTCGGACCACAGCGGCATAATCTTTGGAATAAAACTACAAAAATCGAAAGGCATCAATATAGAGAGGACAACACGCATCTACAACACCAAAAAAGCAAATTGGGAGCAAAGCTCCAGATTATGCTAGAAAAACAGTTAACAGAAAGTGAAATAGGAAAAATTAACAACACAACAGAATTAGAGCAAACAATAATTAAATATAATGAAGCAATCACACTAGCATGCAAGCAAACAATACCCAACAAAAATAAAAAAGAAATACTTACAATGCCGTGGTGGTCTGAGCTACTCGCAGCCATGAAGAAGGAGGTCACTACCAGAAGAAGGAGGATCAGGAACGCTGCGCCGCGCCGAAGACAGAGGGTTGTCAATCCGTACCTGGAAGAAAAAGATAGGTATGAGCAAGCTGTTAAGAAGGCGATGACGGATAGCTGGAAGGACTTCTGTGGGAAGCAAGACAAGGAAGGAATGTGGGAAGGAATTTATAGAGTAATAGGGAGAACAATGAGAAGGGAAGAAGACCTACCCCTGAAAAAAGAAGGCGTAGAACTAGATGCGGAGGGATCAGCAAGGTATCTGGCCGAAGTCTTCTATCCAAGAGACCTTAAAGATAGCGATACCCAACAACACCTGCAAATAAGAGCTCTAGCAGAAACGGTAAACGATGGAGGTCATGATGATCATGACCCGCCTTTTACCCCAAATGAACTTGAGGTCGCGGCCGGGTCCTTTAACCCTAAAAAGGCCCTGGAGCGGATGGATTCACGGCAGACATTTGCTCCCACGCCATTGCAGCAGCCCAGGGATACTTCCTAGCACTTGTAAACAAATGCCTGGCCCACCACTACTTCCCAAAAACCTGGAAAGAGGCGATAGTGGTTGTGCTGAGAAAGCCAGGTAAAGAAAGTTACACAACACCTAAATCTTACAGGCCGATAGGACTCTTGCCCGTGCTAGGGAAAATCTATGAGAAGATGCTGGTGAGCCGCCTCAAGTTTCACATATTACCCGGAATCAGTGCCCGCCAGTTTGGATTCATGCCACAAAGGAGCACTGAAGATGCCCTCGTAAATCTTATGAACCATATTGACGCTAAATTGAAGGAGAAAAAATTAATCATGGTAGTCTCCCTAGATATCGAGGGCGCCTTCGACAGTGCATGGTGGCCGGCTATTAGGACTAGACTGGCGGAGGAGAAGTGTCCTGTGAACTTGAGGCGGGTCTTCGACAGCTACTTGAGCGAGAGGGCAGTTGAGGTAAGGTATGCAGGGGCGAGCCACAGAAGAGGCACGGAGAAGGGTTGCGTCCAGGGATCGATAGGGGGACCAATTCTTTGGAATCTGCTGTTGGATCCGTTGCTAAAACAGCTCGAGCAACTGGGATATCGCTGTCAGGCCTTCGCGGATGACGTGGTGTTGGTTTTTAGCGGTACGGAGGCCCGGGAAATTGAGAGCC